>ML829737.1:30545-56163 GCA_009831015.1 Picea engelmannii
AAGATCCTTCTAGAAGCGGAAGCTTCTATTAGGTCTTCTTACATCCGCCTTATTCTATTTTATTGAAAGGTCTTATTAATATTGACCTTTATTACATCTGAATACATTGATCTACCTATGTGCGGGTTAGGACCTTAACAGATCCTCCAAGGTGTCCTATATGCCTCCAAAATCATGTCTCCATGATCCAGCATGTGGGCCCTTGACATCCAATTTGTGGGCTTCAATCCCCATGGAATCCAAATCTAGGCTTGTTCCTCCAAAACTATCCACCAGTTGGGTCCTTAAAAGAAAAATGGATATGCCCTCCAAGGATATCAAGTCAAAGCATCATGATGAGTAAATAAAATCAAGAAAAGAGCCATATAATCAAGTACATCAAACCACCTCATCAAAACAAACTAATTCGCAAATACCCTATGCAATTTTCCAAGTTTAGGTATGGGAGGGTTGACAAAATGACCTATTGGGTGAATCGTATCTCAAGTTTAGGGGTGTTTCGTGAGGGTACCTCCTTCTAAGTCATGTGGATGAGGTGTCATGGATGAGATGAAGAATTTTTGGCATGGGTTTCATGACATACAATAGGTTGTAGTGTCTCACTTATGGGTTCCTTTGGAGAGGGGGTGTTGCACCTTCGTTTTCAATGCAACCTCTTTCCAAGCCCATTTATTGCCTCTTATTCTTTTAGGATGTTTCCAAGTTGAATCCAAGGTGGGGCTTATATGTAAGCATGAAAAATTGTGCCCTCCTTGACTCTACCCTAGTCACATCATGCTTTCCCAAGTTGGAAACATGTGTGGGGCTCTACCAAAGCAATAAAAACAATGCCCACACATGCTCCTCCCCGATTGGCATTTTGTTATTAGTCATTCTTTTATGGGTCCCATTAAATTTTTTTTATCAGATACATTTCATTGTCCTTAGAATCCCTAGGAGATAATATATAAGGTTAATTGTTTGGCTCTTATCTTCTTCCATCCACAAGCATCTGGGCCTTCATCCCCTTCTTCCCATGAAGTGAGGGATAGCCCCTTCTTGGGTCAGTACACCCAAAAATCCCAAAAGGTGAGGAGATTAGGGGATGAAGTGTGGAAAGTGACAAGTATGTAGGGAATGGCACAATGACTTGTCAAAAGGACCTCTCAGTAGCATACATATCCCTAAGGGTGATCCACTTACTAGGGAGCAATGTCAACCACCAAATTGAAATAAGGCAAAGAGCATAATGTCCAAGAAAACGTTACATAATAAAAAGTTGTAATAGATGAAACAAACTCAAATGCCTCAAATTTTGAAATGACACTCACCATAATATCTGACTTGTACCTCATGGAGCAAGACCCAATGTCCTATAAACGCTAGCTGATGTGGTGGATACCATCATGATGAACCTGGAGCTGTGATGGTGAGGTGTATATATGTCTATTCAAGTGGACATTGTTGATCAAGTTGTCTCTCGGTACTCCATGTCTACAACCTAAGGGCCTCAAAATATCACCTCCTTATTTATCCCTAGGAGTTGGCGATAACATATGGCTCCTACTTGGGGACATGTGCTTGTCGTAGAGTGCATGAGAACCACAACATCTTCTGGTGGACCTGTGCCTACACTAAAACATCAAACTATAAAATCTAGGGTGGTTATATCACCCTTCGTCCATATACATCAAAGCCAAAATGAAAATAATCTAGAAAATAAAATTTTAGCATTTTTTCATAAGTCTGAGCTAAACATGAAATCAATATGCAAGTAGAGAAAAATGAAATAAGAAATGCATCTAAACAATCATGAGAAATAAATATACAAATGCATGAAATCAAAATTACCTACTCACTTATCTGGGGCCTTGGGGCCCTGAAGATTAAGTCCTGAAATGTTAAGTGAATTCATCTAACCAATGCAACCAGTTGACCATCTCATCAAGGTATCTCCCCCTGTGCTTAGTCATGAAATACAACAAATATAATTCAAACACATAATGATCATGAGAATAAATATAAATATAATCAATCATGAAATGAAGCTCATGGATATGGGTGGGAGGGAGGAAATCATGTTGGAAAGAACATCCACAAGCCTGATCGATCCATCTCTGAATAAGACTATCGTATGCAGATGATGGATCATCTATATGACTAAAATTGACCATCTCCTTGTCTTTGTGTGTGGCAAGAACAGAATTCAGGGAAGCTTCAATTGGATCTTCATCATGATGTATTTCATGGAAGTCTTCTTCATCACTGAAATCATATTTCTCTACGATCATGGCTTCAGAAAGATCTAGTGTCAAGAAATCAGTAGGGTTTTATTTAACATTCTCTTCATCTGCAAGGGCTTGTTCTTCATCTTCGCCTCAAATTTAATTGCCCCCTAAATTTTGAGAGAAGGTAAAGGATCCTAAGAAAACCTATTGATTTCCTAAACAAGAGGAAATGGGGTAAGGCACAGCCTCATGTCTAGAGAAAAATGCCTCCCTTGGACTTAGGAAACATCACTTATTTATCTGCAAATCCCACCAAAAGTCTGAATATGAAAGTACTTTTGTTTGGTATTGTGGACCTTAGAGTGCCATGGGCTGGCCACAACTTGGTGTATATCAAAATCTAAGCACAATGGCTAAAAATCCTCACATAACAAATATGCATCCTCAAAAGGGTACATATCAAGGGATGACTAAATAACATCATGATTATGTTGTGACAAATCATCCTCGAAGGGGCAGAAAAAATATGTAACCATATCATCATTAGGCTACCAAACATATGAATCATACATACATGAAGACCAGTCCTCTGATGATGAAAACTCAAACCCCCTTGCTTGAGAGCTACCCTCAATGTCGTAAATGGGGTCTCTATAAAAAATGAAAGGACCAAAATCCCATCTACGTCTCTCAATATGCATGAAATCATCAATGTGTAGATCAACGATGTCGAAGAGGTTCTACACAAGAACATTTGCAACATCGAGGCTAATCATTTATTCATCTTCATGTGCAGGAGGAAGAAAATTTTGAACGACCTCACCCTCATCAAGCGAGAGAAAATATAACGATGTCTCAACATGTTGCACCTCATAAGGATTCTTCTTTCTCTTTATGTACATTCCCTTCCAACACCTCTTCATCCCAAGGGGATTGATCCTTAATAGAGATTTCTTTGTTTGCCTCCTTTCAAAAAGATCTATCACATCCAAGGGATCCTCTAATACTTCTTCACTTCCAAAGTCATGGAATAAATTATTAGTAAGATATTCAAAAGGGTTACAACTCATCATGTGCTCTTCTTGGTGTGAAGGAGGATGTAATATTCCAGATATAAAAAGTATGCAGAACAGAAATAAAATGCCAGAAATGGAAGATAAACAAAAATATAACCAGAACAACACCACGATAACACTAAAATGATATCAAAATAACACCAGAAAGAGCACTTTGATTCTGAGAGCAATGTTCATGGACCTCTTCGAGGGGGAAACCTCCAGTTGAGAAGAGCTCTATTAAAATAATATCCAAGCTAGGGTTCTCATACCCTTGACTCCTATTTATACTAAATATGTCTATCAAAAGAACCATCTAGAGGAATATCCTTCTAGAAGCGGAAGCTTCTATTAGGTCTTCTTACATTCGACTTATTCTACTTTATTGCAAGGCCTTATTAATATTGAACTTTATTTCATCCAAATATATTGTTCTACCTATGTGCAGGTTGGGTCCCTAACATGTCGTCCCCCTTAAAAATAGCCTTGTCCTCAAGGCTTGAGATGTGGAAATTGTTGCAGAATGGTAGCTAGTTCCCAAGTGGCATCTATTGGAGTTGTATCTTTCCACTGGACTAACACTTCCTTGATGGTTGTTTGACGCAGACGATGCTCACGTTGGTCCAAAAATGCTTGTGGTTGTATCCAAATGGATCCTTCTTCATCCAACTTGGGAAGGTTGGTTTGAATGTGGAACTTAGTTCCAATCACCTTCTTTAAGCATGAAACATTAAAAACAGGATGTAGCTTAGAATGACTAGGCAAAGCTAACTGATAGGCCACATGTCCCACATGCTTGAGAACGGTATAAGGACCATAAAATTTGGGCACCAACTTCTGACAATTCTTGGCCTTGAGGGAATTTTTCTTGTAATATTGCAGTCGAAGAAACCCCTGATCCCCTTCTGCAAATTGACGTTCTGAGTGACCTTGATATGCTTGTTGCTTCATGTGATTTTGTTCCATGACCAAATTATCTTTTAGGGTACGGAGAATAGCCTCTCGAACAGTAAGCGTTTGGTCAACTTCCTGGACCTTCGAGACACCAGGTAAGTATGAGAGAAATGAAGGTGGGTTTTGTCCATATACTGCTTCAAAAGGAGTCATGCATGTAGTTGTATGGTATGAAGTGTTGTACCACCATTCAGCTAGGGGTAACCATTGAGCCATCTGATTTTTCTTTTCTGAGGAAAAACACCTCAAATATGTTTCCAAACACTTGTTGACAACTTCAGTTTGACCATCAGTCTAAGGATGATAAGTTGTGTTGAGATACAATTGGGTGCCTTGTAGCTTGAACAATTCTTGCCAAAATTATTGGTGAATGTTGGGTAACGATTAGAAGCAATAGAATACGGCATGCCATGAAGCTTGAAGACCTGATCCATGAAAATTTGAGCCACAGTGGATGTTGTAAATGGGTGTTGAATAGAACATAAATGAGCATACTTGCAAAGGTGATCAACAACCACCATGATGACTAATTTATTTCCCGATTTGGGTAAGCCTGTAATAAAATCCATAGAGATATCCCTCCAAATAGCATGTGGAATCGAAAGTGGTTGTAGTGTGCCAAAATATTTTACTATTTCACCCTTGTTGCATTGACACACATCACATTCAGTGACAAAATTACGAACGTCTTGTTTCATACCATCCCAGAAAAAGAACGTTTGACCCTGTCATAGGTTTTGGTAAACCCGGAGTGCCCAGTTGTGGGTGTAGCATGAAGCTTAGAAAGTACTGTGGATTCAAGTTTTGATTTTTACTTAAATACGAACGGCCTTTGTATCGAAGCTCATAATGGAGCCAAGAGTACCCTGGGGAAACTAGAGCATTAGACTACAATTGTTGTATCAGATGTGAACTTTTGGGATCGTGTATCCATTTATGGCAAACGGCTTGGAGCCAATCTGGTACAATGAAGGAGAGAGAAAAAAGGGATCCTTCATCTTCATATTTTCGGGAAAGTGCATCTGCAACCACATTGTCTTTTCCTTTCTTTTAAATGATCTCATAATCATATCCAAAGAGCTTAGTCACCCATTTTTGTTGCTCTAGGAGGAAATGCGTTGTTACAGAAAATACTTGAGGCTTTGATGGTCTGTATTAATTTGGAAGCGGTTCCCCAATAGATAAGGGCACCACGGATCAACAGCATGCAGAATAGCCAACATTTTCTTTTCATAGATTGATTTGCCCAGATTTCATTCAGACAGTTTCTTGTTGGTAAAGGCCAAAGGCCGACCCTCTTGTAGGACAAAGGTCTTTGTGCAATCAAGAAGGTCCAGGACTGGAGTGGTGCACATGGCCATTTTCAAGGTTTGAAAATCTTGAGCAACTGTTGGAGTCCAAGTGAAAGAGTTATTGTTTAGGAGTGTAATGAGAGGTGTTGCAATCTTTCCATAATTCTTAACAAACTTGCGATAATAACCTGTTAAGCCTAGAAACCCATGCAATTTTTTGAGATTCTTTTGGTGAGGCCAGTCTTGCATAGCTTCAATATTTTAAGGATCCACCCTGACGCCATCATTTCCAACCAGATGACCCAAGTACTCGACTTCTGAGGTGCCAAAAGAACATTTAGACTATTTTAGGAAAAGTCGGTGCTGAGAGAGTAGATGGAGAACTCAATCCACATGAGCAAGATGATATGTCCAAGTTTTTCTATAGATGAGGATATCATCAAAGAAAACTAAGACAAAAGGACAGAGAAAAGGAAGGAAGACATGATTCACGAGGCTTTGGAAGGTGGAGGGGGCATTACACAAGCCAAAGGGCATGACCAAAAACTCATAGTGGCCCTCATGAGTTCTAAAGGCAGTCTTAGGTATGTCTGCCTCTTTCATATGTTTCTGGTGGTAGCTAGAATGAAGATCAAGTTTAGTAAAGAACTGGGTGCCACTCAATTCATCCAAGAGTTCATCAATGACAGAAATGGAAAATTTGTCTTTAATGGTAAGTTTGTTGAGGGCACGGAAGTCAGGACACATTCGCCAAGAACCTTCTTTCTTCAGGACCATGCCCACAGGAGAATATTAGGGGCTCATACTAGGGTGGATAACGCCTATGTTAAGGAGTTCCTGAACCATTTTCTCAATTTCATTTTTTGGGGAAAAGGGGTGACGATACAGACGGATATTGGGAGGAAGGCTTTCTGGCACAAGGGGAATGGAATGATCATGAACACCACAGGAAGTGGGGAGTCCCTGGGGAGTGGAAAAGACCACTTGTACTTTAAAGAGGATGGATTGGAGGTCTTGCAGCACTGAGGGTGTCTTTGTTTCTTATATGGCATGGAGTTGGGCAATAACTCTAGAATGACCTTTTTTGAGCAGCTTTTCCATGCGATGGGAACTAATGATCTCAGGTGAACCGGAGGTGATGCCTTGGAACTTATATTGTTGGCCCTCCTGCTCAAATTGCATGGTTAATTCCTTAAAATCCATGAGAATGGGGCCCAAATGCCTTATCCATTCTGCACCCAACACAATGTCACAACCACCCATGTTGATAGAAAACATATGAAATTTCAGGTGGTAGTCACCAATTTGGAGACGCACATTTTCACAACTCCCTCCATATTTCATGGAGCCACCATTGGCAATCATGATTTGGAAATTATTGACTGCATGGATATAGCAATGAGTTTCTTGGGAAATGCGGCGATGAATAAAATTATGGGTGCTTCCACTATAAACAAGAATGATGACCTTCCTATGCTTGATGTAACCTATTAGAGTGAGGGTTTGGGAAGCAGAGAAGCCAATGAGAGCATTTAGGGAAATTTCTGGTTCTACTTCGGGAGGTTCTGAGGGAGGGGTTATGTCAGTGGTTTCAGGTGACTCAAACATAAGGGGAGTTTCAACATCCTCTTCTGAAATATCCTCGGAGATGGCCATAAAAATATTTTGTTCTTTACACTTGTGGCCTGGAAAATATTTTCCATCACAATTATAACAAAGGCCTTTGAGTTGTCGTTCAGCCATTTTATCCCTGGTCAATTTTTGGATCTTTAGTGGAGCAGAGGGAGTAGTGGGATTTCCTGGTTTAGTGCGAGGGACAAAGGAGGGTTTCCGGTTTTGAGAAGATACAACCTATTGTGCTTCTTTAGCTATTTTAGTAGACTCCACCCAACTTAGAGGCTGAGCCATGAGGACATGGGCATGAATCTCATCCTTGAGGCCACTGATAAAACATTCTTGTAAAAAGGCATCACACATGCCCTTTGTCTGAAAAGTCAGGTGCTCAAAAGAAGCTACAAAGTATTCCACTGTTCTAGATTGTTTCAACTTTGTCAAACAGCCTAAATGGTTGGTGTCAGTGTCAAAGCGTTCATAAAGCTCTGCCACAAAGTGTGTCCAAGCAATATACCCTTGACGGGAAGTTTTTCTCCATTTCCACCATTGCCAACGTTCTTGATCTAGATGAAGAACACCATACCGGAGTTTGGACAAGTCATCTGTAATGTTTTATAAAGAGAAATAATGTTCCATTTCGGTTACCCAACTAGTGGGATCCGAGCCATCAAATTTGGTCACATCCACTCATGGAAGGTGTAGGTCACGTTGAAAGTGATGGGGTTGAAAATTATGGGAATGAGAGGAAGTTTCAGCTTCAGTATGTGGAGGTGGGTCAGATAAATGGTTATCTGTAGGGATATGCATCTTGGTGCAGATCGTCGAAATGACAGATTCTAGCTGGGTAGTCATGGCTTGTTTGAGTTCCTTGATTGAGGCAGCGATGGAGGACTGCATGGTTGTATTGATGGAGGAAACATTGGCACTGAGTTGTTTCACTTCTTGTTGGGTCTCTTTGAAATTAGATTGCAAGGTATTGAAGTGAGCTTCCAAGTCTTGGCTACGGGTATGGGCCATGATGACGAGGGAACCGAAATGGGGTGGGTGGGGTCAAAACATTTGCTGAAAAATGATATGTATGAATGTGATAAGGGAGAAGAGATAAATCCAATGGAATAGCTCTCAAATAATGGTGCAAAAATTTCCAGAATTTTTCTAGTCTGAAGAATATTGCAGTGATGAAATGCCCAAATGCTTAACCAGGAAGAAATGTGTAGTGATTTGGCAACCTGAACACAGTTGCGCGGCAATAGATCTTGTCTGTTTTAATTTTTTTGTTTCCGTCCCCAAGGGTAAGGTATTCAAAGGCTCTACAGACAAGGGTTTTCCCTGTGCTATATCTCTCTAATATACGGGCGAGGTCCAACAATAGTACTTGGTCCAATATATCAGGGCACCAACTAAGGAGGCTAGATCGTGCCCTTATTCATACTAATTAACTACCCAGGTACTAGAGAGTATCTTCCCTAGTGTTTTTCTTGATGGCACTATAGCAGTCAGGCGGTCGATCAGTTTATCTAAATAGGGATTTAGGTAATATAGGTCAATCCATACACAGGTGTTGTCTGATGTGATACCACTCGAAGGGGTACCAATAGGGGTTACAAGGGTGGCCAACAGATGAGCGCTTAAGTACCACTTGTATTTCCTACGTGTATGAATCCATCAACCACGGGTTTATGTGCGTAACAACAGATCTATGTGGCTTAAAGACTCTGAAATACGTCTCTACCCTGGAAAAAAAAAATTAACCCACAATTTCAGCCAAGGAAAGTGCTCTGATACCACTTGTAATATTCCAAATATAAAAAGTATGCAGAACAGAAATAAAATGATAGAAATGGCAGATAAACAACAATATAACCAGAACAACACCACGATAACACTGAAATGATATCAAAATAACACCAAAAATATCACTTTGATTCTGAGAGCAATGTTCATGGGCCTCTTCAAGGGGGAAACCTCCAGTCGAGCAGAGATCTATTACAATAATATCCAAGATAGGGTTCTCATACCCTCGAATCCTATTTATACTAAATATGTCTATCAAAAGAACCATCTAGAGGAAGATCCTTCTAGAAGCGTAAGCTTCTATTAGGTCTTCTTACATTCGACTTATTCTACTTTATTGCAAGGCCTTATTAATATTGACCTTTATTACATCTGAATATATTGTTCTACCTATGTGCAGGTTAGGTCCCTAACAGAGGAGCAGGGGCATTGATGTCTTCATCAAGTGGAAGGGAAGATATGAGCACTTCATCTTCATCAAATGTTTCATCCAGATATTCAACATGAGAAACTTCATTGGGATATTCTTAAAGATTTTCTTCATCCTCATCTATAGGAAAACCTTCTCTGCAAAGAGCGTCTTTGAGCTCTTGGAAAGTATCTTGCAAATTTTGGGTAGCTACCCAATAGTGCTTGAGAAATTATTCAATGAGATTTGTAGAATATGTGATACCCTTCGGCTTACATGAGTTTGCAAGCCAATTCCTTTGACTTGATTCTAGTGAAGATACAAAAAATTTCATCAACACATCTTCATGTAGCACATTTAAGCTTGAGGCATACTTCATATAATTGACAACATGGATGATTGATAAAGTTGGATCGTCATTCAATTTACAGAAACTGACCCTCACTCTGGGGAGCAGTGATTTGGATATCCAGGAATATTTTGAATATCCAAAGAAGGATATACTTTATGGAAATCCCATGGTAAGTCTCGTGAGGTCGTGGTTCCATTACTCAGGGCAATCCCTAAATGGAGTCGCTAGATGAACTCAAGGATCATCAAAGGATGGAAAAGATGAAACAAAGAAAGGTGGGTTCTTGGAAAGTGGAGTCGCCATGCAAGCTAGGGAAAGGCTTTGGGATACTTTCCAAAGTGTCCTTAGGGTTTGGAAGAGGATTCAAAATCCTCCCCGAAAAAGGCACAAAATGTTATCACACAAGTTGTAGGTTGGGAAAAGCCCGACCTAAACCACAAAATTGCGACAACTAAGAGAACACCTACCCACTATCACCTTAGATAGGTATTCCCATCACTTTAGAGGTGAAGTGATCACCTCAAGGGGGGAATCTCGGTGACCCTAGGGGGAAATGAGATGGAAAGTGAGATGATGATATGGATGCCCCTATAGGTCAAGTTTCTATGTGTAATATGTCTTTGATGATACATCTCGGTGTTGGCCAATGGTTGCCAACAAGTATGAGTACCTGCAAAGGGTGATTGTACCTACCCGAGACACAAGAAAAGCCAAGTAAGCACGTAATATATTAGGTGGAAAAGAAATTTAAGCTTGTTCTCCCTAGTTGCAGAAGTAAAAAAAGATATATATCAGAAAAATAAATATTATTAGAGCCGCTAAGAAAATGCTAAAATTATATCAAATGATGCAAGAGAAAAGTTAGCAAAACACTAATACAACTCAAGTGTAAACGCATAAGACTTTAGAATCGATGTAAGGTTGTTATACACAAGTATTGCACGGATGTATTTGCATCCTTATATCTGTAGCAAACAAGTTTTTACATCAGAAAAATCAGCCACCAAAATCAAAAGTAATCCACCCAAAAGATGGGTTGAGACTAGTAGATTATAGGGGTAAATTATTAGCAATTTTTTACGGTTGAACTATGAGTTATTTAGAGATTTGTTTAGGGTTTTTTGCAGCCCTAGTGGCTATAGATTTGTTTTATTACAGAAGCAATAATTTCTTGACAAAACAAAATGCCTTAGAGGCCTTAGTGAGATTTAAGCACATAGAATAGATTCCAACTTAGACAATTTCAATATCTCGTGATTTCATGTATCCCAATGCAATGATTTTGTTTCTCTGATGCAAGGAGATTAGTGCCTTTAGCTATTGGGTTGTGGATTCATAAAATTTAAATAGGTATTTGAGCTACTTCCTTGGGGGTGTAATCCCTTTTACTCCCCAAGTCAAGCTAAACTAGCTAGGAAAAACCCTAGGAGGGTGTAAACCCTTTTACTCCTCCTATTATTCATTGATGCAACAAGTTATTTCAAGACAAAATGATGGGATTAGTGGGGTTGTATTCCCTTATAATCCCCAAAATATTAGAAATATTAACCTTGCAACCAAGAAAATAAGAAATGACAAGAGATATTCCTTACCTGGTCCAAGCATTAACAAGATAAACCTCTTTTTGACCCAAGGAAAGAAGCAATGACAAGAGAGATTCCTTACCTAGTCCAAGCATTAACAATATAAACCTCTTTTTGACCAAGAAAATACACCATAGAAATAAATAATCCTCCACAAGAGACATTTCATCATCATCCATCCAATAGCCAATGATAAACCATTAAAATATCAAGTTACAATACAGATATGCAAAATTTCCCCAAGGAGAGTGCAAATTTTAGTCGAGTCTCACACAAAGGAGAGTTATGATAAAAAAGAAATAGAATTGATATCTATTTATACAAAATGTTCTAAACATAGTTTGTCCACTTAAGTTAGGGTAAACACAAAATAAGGGGACAACAGCCCTTATTTTTCCCCTTTACAAAAATAATATTAAGTAATTTATAATTTGCACATAGAGAAACCCTAAAATGCAAGATGTCACCCCTTTAGGGTAACCTTTAGGCCCTTTTTTTTTGGAAAGTCGTTGAGATTGGAGAAGAATAATTGGGCTTCCAAAAGCCATATTCCAAAGAGTTACGACCTATATCCACTAAATCAAGACGCCAATCCTCATCAAAGTTCCAAGTGTCACATCACCACCACGTCCTAGCCCATGTGTTGTGTCAAGCTCCAAGAAGATGACGTTTTTCCTCTTTCAAGAAAATCGTTTGACATGTAGGGGGCATGTAGGGGCTCGATAAGACCCTCTAAGGTGTCCTCTAGGCCTCCAAAATCATGTCTCCGTGATCTTGAATGTGGGCCCTTGGCATCCAAAATTGTCCACCAGCTAGGTCATGAAAAGACAAATGGATATGCCCTTCAAGGATCTCAATTCGAAGAATCGTGATGAGTAAATCAAATCAATAAAAAATCCATACAAGAAAGTACACCCAAACCACCTCATAAAAATAAACTAATGCTCAAAGACCCTGTGCAATTTTCCAATTTTAGGTATGGGAGGGTTGACTAAACGACCTATTGGGAGGGTTGACAAAATCACCTATTGGGTTTGTCATGAGATTTCCTACGTCAAGTTGGGCTACAATGTTAGGCTACAATTTTATCTTGATTGTAGTGAGTTGGCTTCTTTAGTCATTTATTTCACTAATTTCTAAAAGATAATTGGAGTTTGTTGAGGTAGATTGTCACTTTGATTTTATTTTCCAGTATGTAGCAATTCAAGGTTGTGGTTTTTTGGAATTATTGCTTGGAGTATTCATAGCTCCATTGTTATTTTGCATGTATGGGTGTATAGAGACCATGCAATTTTTCTCAAGTTGTGTCTCTAAACAAGTCCATTGCTAACTGATGTGGATCATGTTATTTTTTCCTCTAATGGTTTGTAAAGGAGTGTGGTTGATAGTTGTAGTTCTGCATTTTTTAAAAGGATGTTCATGCGGGTATGTAGATTATTCTCATCTATGTGACTATGTATGTGCTCATTATCAAAGTTGTGACAATTGTTTCTAGTTATCCTAATCTATGTGACTATGTATGTGCTCATTATCAAAGTTGTGACAATTGTTTCTAGTGTGCATTGTTCTTATTTATATTTGATGCATTGATAAGTGGCCGTGATAGTGTTCATTTCATTATGTTATTTCACAAATCAAAATTATATTCCAATATCTCATAAATTTGCAAGCAAGGTTTTGATAAGGACACATTGATTTATAATGTACTTTGTATTGTGTGTCCTCTTTAGTTGTCATCTTCGCGCACAAGGAAAGGGTTGATTTCTATAGAAAAAAAATATTGGAAGTATTTGAATTGTTTTTTTGTTAAAACAACTCAATTGAGACAGATATTCTTGATAGGTTATTATATCATCCCTAGAGTTTTAATATATATCTTAATATACTTTTTTACTCCCTCAATTGCAAAACCAAAAAGTCTTTACTTTCAAAACAAAAAATTCTAGACATGTATGTCTTAGGTGTCATTTGCCTTTTAAAATTGAGGAAGGGGATGTTAGATGTCCTTTCTTTGATTGCATTATGTACAATAGAGAGAATATTTTTTTTATTTATCTAGCTAGGTATTTTTTATTTCAACTAGTAGCCATCATTCTCAAATTTGGAAAAATTAAGGGGGAATATGGTTGCAAGAAGCACATAGTTTATGCCATAACTAATAGATTTCTCTCACATAATTAGGTTATTTTAATATATATAGGATTTTATTAAATTCCATTGTTTTTGTAACCCATAAACTGCAATTAGCTACCTTAACATGTCTTTATATCCATGGAATAAAATTCATGGGATGAATTATTATGTCACTGCAATAAATGAAACTCGTTAGCATAGTGAATTATTATGTCACTGCAATAAATGAATTATTATGTCACCGCAATAGTGCATTACTTGGCACACATTTGCGTGCCAACCATTGCATATGATTGTGTTACTGTGCCTTGATGATATTTATTTTCATTTACACACCTTTGAAAACCTTGTGTCTTGATGGTCTTAATCCAAATATTGCGGTCTTAATCCAAATATTGCTTTCAAATAGATGCTTCCATTTTCCTTTATTTACATCTTTGCCTATAAATTTGAGAATGTCAGTTCATGTGGTTATAACTCTAGGAAACCATACCTCTTCACCTTGTCTTTATTTTTAGGAAATTATTGGCTTCTTTATATTTATATCGCTAAATTGCATTGAGTGGAACTTCCTTAGACAACAAGGCCATTAAATACCTATTGTCATCCTTCTTGATCCGTGATCTTTTATTTGATGACCACTACATGAATTTCATTAAAGAGCATAAATAAATATTATGTGCAATATAAACAAAGAAAGAACAAATATGGAGAAAATATGAGAAATGAGACAAGAACACAAATCTTGATAACGGAGTTCATCCCAAGAATGGACTACATCTCTGGGCCCACTTTGAAGTGGAGAGGCATTTCTATTATCTCAGCAAAAATAGGCATAAATACATGACTATACCTCAAAACTGAAAATGTCCTAAAGATCCGTTGTCTGGATGCAAAAACTGGCTATATAGGTGGACTCGTGGTGAGAAAATGTGAAAAAATGACTATTCGTATGTCAAATTCTATCACTTCTCATCCCAAGCCCCCCTCGGCTCTTCGCCTCATAATGCATGCCACATAGTCTACATTAAATCTCATGTACCTGCAGACTAGTCATTGAGAGCATTGAGGGAAATGACCGGTTCTACTTCGGGAGGGTCTGAGGGAGGGGTTATTCAGTCGATTCAGGTGACTCAGACACAAGGGGAGTTTTTACATCCTCTTCTGAAATATCCTCAGAGATGGCCATAAAAATCTTTTGTTCTTTACACTTGTGGCCCGGGAAATATTTGTCATCACAGTTATAACAAAGGCCTTTGAGTTGGTGTTCACCCATTTCATCCCTAGTCCATTTTTGGATCTTTAGTGGAGTAGAGGGAGTAGTGGGATTTACTGGTTTAGGGTGAGGGATAAAGGAGGGTTTTTGGTTTTGAGAAGCTACAACCTGTTGTGCTTCTTTATCTCTTTTAGTAGCCTCCACCCAACTCTGAGGTCGAGCCATGAGGACATGGACCTGAATCTCATCCTTGAGGTTGTTGATAAAACACTCTCGGAAAAAGGCATCAAACATGCCCTCTGATCTAAAAGCCAGGCGCTCAAATGCAGCTATAAAGTCTTCCATTGTTCCTAATTGTTTCAACTTTGTCAAACGGCCCAAATAGTTGGTGTCAGTGTCAAAGCGTTCATAAATCTCTGCCACAAAGTGTGTCCAAGCAATATACCCTTGACAAGAGGTTTTTCTCCATTGCCATCGTTCTTGATCTAGATGGAGAAAACCATACCGGAGTTTGGCCAAGTCATCTGTAATGTCATATAAAGAGAAATAATGTTCCATTTGGGTTACCCAACTAGTGGGGTCTGAGCCATCAAATTTGGTCACATCTACCCACGGCAGGCGTAGGTCACGTTGAAAGTGATGGTTCTGAGAGTTATTGGAATGAGAGGAATGGTCACCTTCAGGATGTGGAGGTGAGGAAGACGAAGGGTTATCTGTAGGGATATGAAGTTTGGTGCAGAGTGCCGAAAAGACTGATTCAAGCTGGGTGGTGAGGTCTTGTTTGATTTCCTCCATTGAGGACTGGATGGTGGTATTGATGATTGCAACATAGGCACTGAGTTGTTTCACTTCTTGTTGGGTTTCGATGAGACCAGATTACAAGGTGTTGAAGCGAGCTTCCAAGTCTTTTCTACAGGTATGGGCCATGAGGATGGGGGAACTGAAAAGGAGTGGGCAGGGTCAAAAATTTTGCCGAAAAATTATATGTATGAATGTGATAAGGGCGAAGAGATGAATCCAATGGAATAGGTCTCAAATAATGGTGAAAAATTTTCTAGACTTTTCTTTTTGTTTTTTTGTTTTTTTTACACCTGCGGAGTTATACTCCGGTCTGAAGAATACTGCAGAGAGAAAATGCCCAAATGCTTAACCAGAAAGAAATGTGTATTTACTTGGCAACCTAAACACATTTGCACGGCAATAGATCTTGTCTATTTTAATTTGTTTATGTTTCTGTCCCCAAGGGTTAGGTATTCAAGGGTTCTACAGACAAGGGTTTGCCCTGTGTTATAGCTCTTTGATATACGTGCGGGGTCCAACAGTAGTACTCAGCCCAATATCTCAGGGAACTAACTAAGAAGGATAGATTGTACCCTTAGTCGTACTACCCGACTACCCAGGTACTAGAGAGTATCTTCCCGAGTGTTGTTCTCGGTGACACTATAGCAGTCACACGGCCGATCGGTTTATCTAAAGAGGGCTTCAGGTAATCTAGGTCGATCCATACACAGGTTTTGTCTGATGCGCTACCACTCGAAGGGGTACCAACAGGGGTTACAAGGGTGGCCAACATATGTGCACTTAAGTACCACTTGTATTTCATGCGTGTATGAATCCCTCAACCGTGGGTTTATGCACGTAACGACAGATCTATGTGGCTTAAAGACGTCGAAATACGTCTCTACCCTGGAGAAAAAAAATTAACCCACACTTTCTGCCGAGGAAAGTGCTCTAATACCACTTGTAAAATACCAGATATAAAATGTATGCAGAACATAAATAAAATGCTAGAATGGCAGAATAAAAACAATATAACCAGAACATTCACCACAATAGCATTGAAATGATAAGAGAATAATAAAATAAATAGCACTTTGAATCTGAAAGCAATGTTCACGGGCCTCTTAGAGGGGGCAACCTCCAGTTGAGCAGAGCTCTATTACAATAATATCCAAGTTATGGTTCTCATACCCTCAACTCCTATTTATACTAAAAAGAAGCATCTAGAGGAAAATCCTTCTAGAAGCGAAAGCTTCTATTAGGTCTTCTTACATCCGCCTTATTCTATTTTGTTGAAAGGCCTTATTAATATTGACCTTTATTACATCCAAATATATTGTTCTACTTATGTGTGGGTTAGGACCCTAACATAGATCTAGGAGGAAATCATTTGTGCCAATCTTTTCCAAGATGGTGAAGGGTACATGATGGGCTTGAGCTTCTTGCCTTCTTAATTCAACCTATATTTTTTGATGTGGAGCCACACTTGATCTCCTACTTGAAATTGGTGATCAACACTGTGCTTTTCATGGAGAGATTTGTATTGTTCCTGACTCTTTTCCAATTGTTCCTGGACCATCTAGTGTACCTGTTGAATCCTCTAAATGAACTTGTGGGATATGTATTCATCTCTTTGTTCACTTGAGTCGGCACGTTTCCCAAATTTCAATTCCAAGGGAATCTTAGGTAGATACCCAAAACATGTCTCAAATGGTGAAATATGTGTAGAAGAGTGTAAGGCTCGTTTATATACATGTTGCACATACTGTATCTGATCATCCCACAACTTGGGATGTTTGTTGCAGTAACCTTAGAGAAAATGAACCATTGTTCTATTAACAACCTATGTCTGTCTGTTGATCTATGGATGGAAATCAATACTCCTCTTCAACTTGGTGTCCATCATTCTCCACAACATTTTCCAAAACTCTGCAAGGAATCGAATGTCTCGATCTGAGATAATGGATGTGGGCAATCCAAAGTGGACCCATACATGCTTAAATAAAATATGAGTATTTTTCTCAATAGTGATATGTGTTTTACATAGCATCAAGAGACACCTCTTTCTAAACCTATACACTACTACATACAAGCAGTCATGACCCCTTTTTGACATAGGAAACCCCCATACAAAATCCATGGAGATACTCTCCCAAGGATGAGAAGGAACATGGAGTGGTGTGTACAACCCCAATTTTCTATTAGTGGCTTACAAGTAGAGCACGTCACACACCCCTTTACATACTTGGTTACAATTTATTTCATCTAAGGACAATAACAAAACCTTTTCAAATGAGCCATAGTTTTTTCTACCCCAAAATTCCCAGACACAAGAGAAGTATGTGCTTCTTGAATTACATGGACTCTTTCACGTGTAGGAATACATAGCTTGTCTAAATGGTAGAGCAACTTGCCCAGAAAATGATAGTTATCCACCTGTGCACCATGGGTTAGCTTCTCGTAAACATTTTTAAAATCCTCATCAATAGCATATTGTTCCACATAGTTATCATGAGATAAAGAATCATTTTTAAAAACAAAAGATGTATAAATAGGAGTCCTAGAAAGCATATCTACTACTTTGTTACTTGTACCATTTTTATACTTGATTACCAAGTGGAATTGTTGAAGGAAACCCATACATATGAAATGACGAGATTGTTGTATCTTGTTCTATGACTGGAGGTACTGTAAGGGTTGGTGGTCTGTATGTATGATCGTCTCCTTACTTATCAAGTAATGCTTCCATTTCTTGACACTTTGAACCAGTGCGTACAACTCTTTGTCATATGTGGGATAATTAACAATGGCTTGAGAAAAGGTTTCAGAGTGATAACAAATAGGATTATGATGTTGCATCAATAATGCACACATAGCATATCCATTGGCATCAGTCTCAATCTCGAATGGTTGGTGTAGGTCTGGCAAGGCCAATACTGGTGGTGTGTTGATATTCTCTTTCAAGGTGTCGAAATGTTTTTGTTGCCTTCCTCCCCACTGAAAGGCTTGCTTCACACTAGTCAAGGCATGCAAAGGGGATGCAATGTATGAGAAGTTAGTTATGAATATTCTCCAATAATGAACTACATCCAAGAATATTCTCAATTATGTTGTAGTGGTAGGCTTAAGCCACTTTACAATTACATCAACTTTGGAAGGATCAATTTTTAATTGTCCTCCACCTACAATATGACCCAAATACACTAAAGAAGTTTTTCCAAATTCACATTTGGACAATTTTACATACAATTTTTCCCTTTGCAAAGTGTCCAACACTTTCTTTACATGCCTTACATGTTCTTCCCAAGTTATACTAAAAACAATGATATCATCTAAGTATACAATTACAAAGTCATCTAAGAATGGTCGAAATACATCATTAACTACACGCATGAAAGTTGTTGGGGAATTGCAAAGCCCAAATGGCATCACTAACCACTCAAATAGACCCTTCTTGGTTTTGAAGGTAATCTTCCATATATCATTTTCAACAACCCTGATATGATGGTGGCCACTACGCAAATCCAACTTAGTGAAATAAAAAACATTCTTTAATTGATCAAGCAAATCATCTATACGAGGAAGGGGGTATTAGTTTTTCACGGTGATTTTGTTGAGAGCTCAATAATCAACACGTGTTCTCCATGTTTCATCTTTCTTTGGCGCAAACACAATTGGAGAACCACATGGATATGAACTAGGCCTGATGACTCCTTGGTCCAGTATGTCCTACACCTATTTCTTGATCTCTGCCACTTCCACCGTTGACATTTTGTGCATGCCCAAATTTGGAAGAGAGACATCTTGTTGAATATGAATCTCATGTTGAATCTCCCTCTTGGGAGGCAATCCACCTGGTTCCTGAAAGATCTCATCATAGTTAGATATAACATCAATCATTTCATCTTTATGTGAGGGATCACATCCTTGGAAAGCATCAGATGTCTCAGCATCTATTGCTCTCACAACCATGAGCACATATATCTTGTTAGTGTTGATGAGTCTTTTCATTTTTCCTGCACTAACAATGGTTGAATCAACTTTCATACTGTTGGATCTAACAATGTATTCCAATCCATGTTTTTTGAGATGGTATTTGTTCTCATTTCTGAAGAAGACTACATTTCTATCATAAATTTAGGGGCCTCCCAAAACTATGCCACAGATATCAAGTGGGACAACCTCCAAATCAACCTCGTCTATCAACTTTGAAGCAATGTTAAATCTAACTCTACATTGGTGACATTTAGTTTGGCATTGTAGCACACCCAACCAAGAGGGTAAGGTTTAGGATGAGGTTGTGTTTTTAAGCCCAACTTTTTAACAATGGTTTCTGAGATTAAGCTAACTTGAGAACCTGGATCAAATAGAGTATCTATTTTTGTGTGTTTAGATACAAATATTATATGAAATAATTCACTTCTTCTTCTTTCATTATCATGAGATGTATTTGTGGAAATTGAACTAGCATGAAAGGAATTTTTACCTTGTACTCCAATGGTTGTAATCCTCATTTCATTACCCAAATCATAACCAAGGTCTTGTTGCATTATAGCAACCATTTTTGGCTTCCCTTTTCCACCAAATATCTTAGGCTTAAGATATGGATGTAGATCCCAATAGTTCTCATCATCATGCCCATCTTTGTTGCAATGCGTACAAGAGGGATTTCCTTCCTCTTTCTTTGTTGTTGGTGTCTTCTTGTCCTTTATTTTCCCTTTGAACTTGTTTCCCTGGAACTTGGAAGGTTTCTTTGTGTGGTCTTCTTGTACATTATTTCCCTTGCTTTCAAGGTGAGTTTCTTCTACACACACCTCATCTAAATTTGTGGGATTAAACAACAACAATGTGTGATGAATGTAACTGTGAAGTGCACCAATATATTTCATCAAAGTCTCTGGAGAGTCTAAGGGAATATTCAATGTAAGTGTATGTTTGCTAAACTCCGATGTGAAACTCTGAACACTTTGACCTTTACCCTGTCTTAAATTTTTCCATTTCATCATGACCTTTTGAACATGACCCAATGGATAAAATTGGTTTTTCAATGTAGATGTAAATTCATATCGTAAAGAAAGGAGTTTACCATTATGTTTGCTACCTTTCTAAAGTTTTCTCTCCCACCATACAAGGGTTGTGCCTTCTAGCCGAAGAGAATCCAACTGGATATTTTCCTCTTCCTCTTCGATCTGTTGTACACAACAGTAAACTTCGATCTGTCTGATCCAAATATTTAACTTATCTACATTAGCTTCTCCATTAAACATGGGAAAATTAAATTTGACATCTAATTTCAATAATGGATTTTTCAAAGCATTCTGATGAAAATTAGAATGATGAGAATGAGAGGAAGAGGAAGAAGATATTAAACTTGAAGATGGATATGGAGGCTCGGGAGAGTCTCCTGTAATTCCTTGGTCTTCTACAGCATCATCCTCTACTTTAGCTTTCTTCTTATTTTCCTTCTTTCCCACTCTCTTCTTGTAATCTGCAAACATTTTTTCTACCATGTCTGAAATTTGGTATAAGGCCTTGTGAAAATTCTTCTCATACTTTGTATGAAGTTCTTCATCTCCCATTTTCCTTATTTGAGTTGCACATCCAATATCTGGGTTGAAAATCTCAAGTTCTCCTTCACCTGCTTTGAGCTTGGACCTAGTAATCATTCACATTGGAAATTCAAGTCAAAAAACACTACTCTGATACCAACATGATCCAGGATCTTTTATTTGATGACCATTACATGAATTGCATTAAAGAGCATAAATAAATCTTATGTGCAATATAAACAAAGAAAGTACAAATATGGAAAACGATGAGAAATGAGACAAGAACACAAAGCTTGATAACAAAGTTCGTCCCAAGAATGGACTACGTCTCCAGTCCCACTTCAAAGTGGAGAAGCCTTTCTATTATCTCAGCAAAAATTGGCATAAATACATGGTTATACCTCAAAACTGAAAATATCATGAAGATTTGTTGTCCAGATGAAAAATCTAACTGTACCGATGGAATCGTGGCGAGAAAACGTCCAAAAATTATTGTTCATATGTCAAATTTTGTCATTTCTCATCCCAGGACCCCCTCAACTATTCACCTCATAATGCATGCCACACTACCTGCATTAAATATCTTGTACTTGCATAAAATTACGTTTCGTCATACAGAATTGGGTGTGAACCCCCGAGCATAGCAAAAGACTAAGTTTAAATTAAAATTCCACGAGCATTCATTTCAATGGGACCATTGGCCCGACTGGTTGGAAATGGTTAATTAAAAGTGTTTTTTGTGGGAGGTCTAGGGGTCAAACCCTGTGGACCCCCCATTTTGGAGTTGGTTGTAACAACAACAACAATATATATATATATATATATATATATATATATATATATATATATATATATAGAGAGAGAGAGAGAGAGAGAGAGATATAGATACAGATATATATATAATATATATGGAATATTATTCCATTGCAACCTCCTGCCAGATTGGAACTCGGCGCTAACTTTAGAACCCTGCCACTTGTGATATGACTGGTGCATAGAATTCGAGTCAAATATTTTGGGATGTGACCGCCAAGGTGTGGGTTGTCGTTCATTCCTACTGCTAGATCCGGTGTCGGCCAATCCGGTGGCCAAATATTTTTCTTTTTTCGACCTTTCGATCTTCGACCCTCATTGGGCATCCATAGGGTGCCACATGGCACCCTTCCATTTGCTTCTTCCATCCAGTCAATGTGTCATGTGTTGTATGGTCATGAGGCCATGTGGCATCTCCTAAGGGTTCCACATGGCACTTCCACATTGGCCCATTTGGCCACCTATTTTTCCAAATCAACATGTCATGTGTCGACCCCTGGGTGGTGCCACGTCGGCATACTAACATCATTTGTGCACAGTCAGTTGTTGACATCATCTAAATGAATGTTGACTCACCCTGTTGACTTTGACTAGGTTGATCGAAACTTTGACCGGACATATCTTCTTCATTTGGACTCCATTTGAGGTGTCGTTTGCGTTGTTGGAAATCTCTTGACAAACTCTTTGACTTGGTGTCATTTTTTGCTGAGATTTAAGGACTTTGAATTTTTGTCCTTTTAGATCCTCCTGGATCACTTCTTCACCTCTAGGATAGCTTGTGTAGTTGACTCACATCAATCTATGTAGAGGATGAAAGGAACAAGCCCACATCAATAAACAGAAGGACAGACAAATCTAAAATTGCAACACCCAAAATCACAACATCCAACACCAAAAGTTCCAAACCATAAACTAATATGAGCTGGAAAAAGAATTTTGGAGTGCACTTATCTATAGTATGCCTACTATTTCATTGGCTTGCATCCCCCCCCCCCCTTGTTTATTCTATATTATTTTTTCTCCAAGTCTTTTATTTCATATCATTGTGATGCTTTTAATTATTTTCTTGCATTGTTGTCATGTATCTCTATTGCAAGACAAGAGAAACCTTCCATGGCTATTGATGCTTTTATTTAATATTATTTGGTGAGGTTTGGCTCTACCTTAGATGGCTATCAACAACCTTGATAAAAAATGATTTCAACACCATATTTCGTTTGCAGTAGATTTTGATATCTTTTGTAAATTATATGCAATTCGGTCAAACTTAGGATGTAAAACTTATAAAATGTTTTACCTTGGGAAAAGAGTCTGGGGCATTTATAAACTTTTTACAGTGTTTTTCATGGCACTTGAGATTTTAATGACACTTTTTGTGCTTTGAACTTTGCAAAAGTAAAGAGCTTCGCAAAGTTCTCCTCTGTGGTTTCTTGCACTTATTGCAACTTCAAAAAACAGAAAAAGAAACAAATGTTGCATTTCATGGTTCAAAACTTCCATATTTATTAAAAACAAAAAACAATTTCTTTGGTGAGCTTTGTGTTCACCTTCAATGCCTATTGGCGGCTTTGTTGAAAATTTCTTCATGGAATTTTCAACTATTTTAGACCTCCTCCTTCATGTTCAAACTTTACAATTTTGAAGAATTTGGTGAAGTATCCCTTTGCAATTTTCTTCCTATCCTATAATTTTGAAACCTAGTCACACAAAAATAAAACTTGTCATTTTTGTATTTGTAGCCCTCTAGTTTTTAAATTGCTTTCCCTATTTACAAAGTATTCTTTCTTAGTTTCCATATTGACAAACATGTCGTTCATAGTACTCTCATCTATATAGGCATTTAAAGTCAATGAAAGAGATAGCTTGCTTTCATTTACTATATCTACAATAAAGAGAGAAAAAAATGGATTTTATACAAACAAAGGTATTGGGAGTGTTGTCTTGATTGAGCCACTTTGTACTTTTTAATCGTTATGGAAATATTGTTGTCTATAGAATACATCATGGCAAAGGAATGTTATTTTCTAGATTAAATTATCTATAATGCATCAACTCTTTCACTTGGTTGCAACTTCAAAAAGGGCACTCGTGCTTTGTTCTTGAATTTTTTGTTGTGTATTGTTGTCATAGTTTCATGGCTTGCTTAGCATTGATTTTAGGGGACCTCATTAGCTATGGGTGACCTTGTTGAACATTTCATCATGGCACTTTAGACTATTTCCAGTTGTTTGTTACAATAGAGTTGGAAGCTTCCTTGATTGTTGATGCCAGGTTTTGTTATATATTTGTTTTTTCGTTTGATGACTACCAATGAACTTGTTAAATACTTCTTCATGGTGCTCTAGAGTGTTTTAAATTTTCCTTGCATCAATCAAGTTGGCACATTTGAATATTTTTAGAAATAACCCCTTTGCAATTTTATCCTTCCTCTTGAAGCCTCACAAATTAGTGTCACGGGAAAGAAAAGACTAGTCATTGATTGTTCTTTGTAGTCTTGTACTTTTTACATGTCTTTGGTTGGTAAAAAAGTATATTTTCATGGTTTCGATATTCACAAGCATGGCAACAACATCACTTAGGTTTTGTGTAAGAATTTAAAATTGTGCCTTTAGCATAGATTTCTTTGTCGACGCTTGTTAATTAACATTTTTCTTTTCCCTTAGCTTCTCAGATGTCCAGTTGACCCCTTTTAAACTTGAACATATTGTTATAATCTCATGGTCAATATGGAAAAAATTCCAATTGCATAAGGTATAGGTCAAGAAATCTACACTTATGCAACTAGACTATTTTAGCAATTTATATATTTTTTGTATTCTCCATGCTATATTTATCAAATTCCTTGTGGCATATGTTTCACATGGTTTCATCCCATGCAACACTAGGTGTTTTTCCTACAAACGATTTGAATCTGTTGATATTAATTTATGGGCCCATTACATCTTTCTCAACAACCTATGTATTTTCCTTTATTGGCTATTAATGATCTTATTGACCACCCACTTGATGACATTTTTTTTGAGCTATTTGAGTTTTTAGTTTTCAAAATTTGTAAAGCCAAAGAGTCGTGTTGCCTTTGTGGAACTAAGTAGGGAAAAATATTGCACACTAAATACAATTCATGAATTATTATTCTTTCTACTCTCATGAATTATAAATCTATTTTCTTAATGAGAAACTATTTTCTCTCAAATAAATCTATTGTTTCAAGCAGAAGATCAATATCTATTTTCTACCATGGAAAAAGATATGTTAAATGGATGTATAAGATGAACACAAAATATGAAACAAATTTCTAATGGTACCTTTACAAATAGCACATTAGCCCCACCTTCCATGTTATGTCTTTTCTCACATATTGTAGGAAAATACAATAGACTTTATATAGATACTCAATATGAATAGATGTCAACTATAGGAAATTGATATTCCAACATAGTGTTGACGAGGGAAAAATCACCCTTTGTCAACAGCATGGGTTACCCCCAATAATAAGTCCCAATTAGACTTCTCTGTAACGACCCTTGATTATTAAGTATAATTCATTTAAAAATATAATCCTAAAAAAAAAAAAAAAAATTAGCTGAACTATAATTATTTATTAAAATAACCTTAACTAATTATTTGTTATTAATTAGTTATTCTTGATTATGATTAATTTAAGTATAATTAACTCTTTAATCAATATGGTTAATGATTGATTTAATTATTAATTAATTCATTCATTAATAAAGTATTAAATTAAAAGTGGAGAATAAAATATAACATTTAATCAAGTTACGTATACAAGAAGGGATCACATAAGGATCCCGAGAAGATAAGAGAATTAATGAATGGATAAGGGTAATTAAATGGAGGGATAAGGAA
>ML829737.1:64648-76936 GCA_009831015.1 Picea engelmannii
CCCGAGAAGATAAGAGAATTAATGAATGGATAAGGGTAATTAAATGGAGGGATAAGGAATTTAATGCAAGATGGAGTGTCGGTGAAGGGAGGAGGAATAAGGGGGGGGAAAGGAGTTGAGAGGAGGATGGATTTTTTTTTATTTTTCATTAGACGGGGAGTGGAGAAGGATTTTGGGGCAGAGCTCTGAGTATTGGACAGAGGGAGGAATTTACAGTGCACCGGAGGGTTGCTGGAGGTTTTGGGCTCGGAGGGCTAGGATATCCATTGATATACTAGGGCTAGGCGCTACTAGTCGGCAGGGAGGTTGGTTTTGGGTGGTGTCCTAAGGAGCAAGCTAAAGGAGCAAGCTAAGGAAGCAAGCGGCAGCATCAGGTTCAGGTTAGAGTTATGAATTGTTTTGAATTAAATTGTTATTAAATTTTATTACTATGAAAAATTAGATTTCGAATGTGCTAGATGAAGTATTTTTTAAATTTTACTGTTGTGTTCTGATTCAATGGTTGTTTGAATTAAATTAGAGCCATTACATTCTCACCATTTGGAATGGGGAACCCATCTAGATTCTGGTCCAACAACCATTTTTGTTTTGGTTTTACCGGTTGCGTCTTGGTCCACCAATGAGGGTGAATGATGGATGGTTATGTAAATGAAGAGTATGTAAAAGAATTAAAAGAAATCTAATCTACTCTAAACCTATCCTATCCTAGCCAGGAGAAGATTGTCATAACAGAATGAGCAGTGAACATGAAACTAACTCTACCAATAACCTCACTCAAATAGTTGTAATGAAGAAATATAATTAGATGACATGTGCACGTGAGTATATAACTAGAATAGTCTAAGTCGTTATATCACATACATTGACAACTCATATGCTCAATACATAAGACATGAGAGAGAATAACAAAATTGCAAGAATATTAATTGCCTCAGAAAATTCTATAAGAAAACATGTTCTTACAGCCCACGTGAATAGCATACATTCTGCTTGAAATAGTTCATGGTAAAATAGAAACACACACAAGTTGTTCTCTCTTTCAAAAGATGGCCCTGAGGGCTTCTCAATATTAACAATTTCTGCAATAATACATCACAGCTCCAAGGAAGGCTCCTCAATCTTAGTTAACACAACAGTATTTCACGAAATAGTTCAGTGAATGTATACAATGCTTGAAGAGAGAAAAATCCCTTTTCTTGGATACAATCCTCGTATTTATTAGAGTTTAATGTGACTCTTGGCCTTCCGCCTACCCCCATGACCTTTCATTTACAAACTTTTGTCTTTGTCCCCTTCGTAATGATGAAAGATCAAGTACATCAGTTACATTTCCAATTTGTCTTTTAGTGTTGGTGGGCCATCATAGATTTTGGCTATGGTGCACCTCATCAATCATAAAGGTTGGATTGGATATTGGGGAATCCGATCATCATAGGGTTTGGAATATTTCTTTAGTCATTTGATTTTGATTTCCTTTTTTGCTCCCCATTGTTACAAAAATTGTTACCATTTTTAATGCTCTATCATATTCAGTTGTAGACCGCATTGCAAGGATGTTGAGTATGACCTTCTATCGGCACTAGTACTTGTCACCATTCAACATACAACATATGAGTGGCCTTATAGTAAATTATTTAAAAAAAACATCAAAACCCATAGAACTGAAAGATTAATTAATTGAAATATTGTATAAGCTTCCATGAATTTGATTCATGGTTCGTCCACTCACAGTTGATGTGTTGCATTCTCCAGGGTTGCTAACAAGGTGCCAGATATTAATCCTGAAAAATGAAGACAAATGGTGAGGGAATTCTCAAATCATATAACTAGGAAATCGTATATATCGAAAATACATTTCCAAGAGTATAAGGAATGTGTGAAATGGACGCTTGAGTAAAAATTTATGTCCAAAATACAAACGGCAGTTGGGTAGGGTCTTGTTCCTAAACTAGAGGATTTTGAACGAACTCCTCCAGTGTAATTTGAATAATCCTGACTTTTCCATAGGTGATTGACTACATATTCCTTCACAGTTCTTTGTCTTATGAATATGGAACCACTAGATAGCATTTCCTTTGCTATCATCAATATTGTGAGCGTAAGCTTTGCCTATCTACAGTCCATTTCTATTTCAAATAGCTTCCTACAACCCTTAATCTTCATGTCCAATGTTTCATGTTTCCATTTGGTATTCTCTTGACCCTTACTCCTATCAATGGGTAAGCTACCCAAAATGTATCTCTATGGGACACTTGTCCTCATCAATATCTAAAGGACAAATACTTTCACCTTCCCAAGCCAATGAAACTCTTTCAAAGTTCCCTTAAGTGCTTGTTATTGTTGTTATTGTGTGGACATCCAAACTAAAATTCAACAAAGTGGGGCAAGAAAAATTGGATCCATTTGTTGAGATTATTCTAAGTTCATCTGCTCCTCTAATCTAAATTGAGTATATTTTACCAGCTCCAAAATTTGTACTTGGGAGCTTCAACATTGTAACCCATGAGGAGAAAGAGGCCTCCAAAAAAGATTTCCACTTTCAAGTAGCATTGATTTTACTCTAACAATGGAAGCATTCACCCCTTTTGCTACCTCATTGAAATAAAGAACCAAAGGTATTCCCTCTGAAAGCATGCAATGATTTGTACCAAAGGGAGTATCATAAATAGACACATATGCATGCCATTGCTCATTAAAATATATAATCAGTTGTGAACCATAGCAAGGCCATGACATCTCTAATTTTGGATCGTTTGGTGTGATTGTTTGTCCAAGAGGTCGTAGATGATAAAACCAACTACTCTGATCTTTTGAATCTGTGAATAGTGTTTTTTGAACAAGTTCATATTCCTCCATAAACCCATGTTATTTTCTGCGGATTCCTCCATATTTGAACCAACGGTCTTCCTTTTAACTTCTTTGATCTCACAAGACCAGTTCCTATCATGTTCTTTGGTATACATCGAATATGTTCCTCACATGTTCTATGTAGAAATGATTTTTCATGCTAGCCAAGATGCATCTTGAAGGTATCTCAATGACGGATGTATTGCGTCCACACATCACTTCTTCAGTTTCCCTTCCCATTTGACCTAAAATCCATAAGACTCTGCAACAGGGTGATTAGGGTAATTAGAGCCTTCCCCAAAAACACATTACTCTTGTAGTATCATAGTGAGCAGAGAAAATCGAGACCATCCAGCATTCAAATGGTGCCTCTGGAAAAGCAAGAGTGTCGTTGGAAACATGCCAATGGATTTCCTCATGCACTCACATGCACATGCATTTCAACTAAATTAGGAATATGCATAATGTTGGGTATGTGTTATATTCTTTGTCGGGTGTTCAGGGGGGGTTTGACGGGGGTGCAGGGGGAGTGAATGCCCCCCATGCAGGGTTTTGGGGGCAGCACTTCCGAGAAAAAAAATTCTGCCTCGGGAAACATGTCACATATTTAGGTGGTTTTTCGGCACATGGTTTTTGCCGATGGTTTTCTATTTCTGATTAAGGAATTAGGGTTGTGGACTAATCCAGGTCATTGGGTTAGGGTTTTGGATGTCATTGGCTCATATATGTATATTGTATTGTAAACAATGTATCACACATGAATGAATATAGAATATGTTGGTTTTCCCAATTTGGGTTTCCAGGGGAAAAATCTTTGTGTAATGTTTATATTTGTCATTGTATCTTTTCTGTTCTTTTACTGAATATTTGTTTGCAGTAGATAGTGTACAAGGTTATAATTTAAAGTAATCTCCCCCTTGGCCAAGGAGGCATAAGGAGTGGTCTGCTAGCCTAAATTTGTTCTTGTCGGCTAAGTCGGAAAAGTCACCTAGGGAACTCAACTTTTTCCTAGGAAATAACTTTATAAAGTGAAAAAGGGAAAAAGGGAATTATAGGCAAATGAAGTCTTAGGAAAATGAAGTCACTTAAAAATTATAAAGTGTGCAAGCATAAATTGACTTTAAAAAGAAAATTAAAATTAAAGTGGGAGGGAAATAACTCAATGGAGAAATAAAAGAGGGGAAATGAGGAGGAGCCCCTCATTCTTGCATTCACTCACTTGGAAATTGGATTTTGAGAGCTCTTGAGGAAAGAGTCTAGGGTTTTTGGAAACCCTTCATGTATCTTTGGTTTCGGTGTTGCAACTATACACCCTACCTAGATTTGGGGAAGGAAATCGCTTCAGATTTCATCACTGAGTTTCATAGTGCGTTGAGGATCTCTTTTTGGGTGGTTGAGACATTTGTGTGATTGAACCTTTGTGGTCAGCAGTTGATTCCTTTTGAGTTGGGACCAAGTTTACTTAGAAAAATCATGGGTCTACATATAGTTATACATAGTAAGTTGGGGCACCATTTTTGGAGGTTGAACAAGATTTTAATGGTGAGGGATAGGTCGAACCCTCTCTTGGGCAGCATTACCATCGTTCTAGGGCGATTTTCTCTTAGTAATTGTTGAGTATACACTGGTTGGACAAATTCTCTCACTGTTGGGCATTTTTCTCACCTATGGGGCGCATATCTCATTCACTAGACGCATTTCCTATATGTTGGTTGAGGTCGACTTGGATATAGCGTTGAGTTATTGTGTTAAGAGGAGTTATTCCTCAGTTCTGTGGCTAATTAATGTTGGATAGGCTGAGTCTCTTCATGTGGACAGTGCCCTAAACAAGTTGGGTGACTATCTTCCATTTCCATCATGTAGTTGCCTATGTAATCCAACATACAGTATTGTTATGACTAATTCATGATTGTTCTGTCATTTCTGGAAGACTAGATAGCTCATTCTTTTGCTACCCAGGTCAGATCTACTTCTTGTTTCCATTAATATATTGTTTTTGGAGTTTAAATTCCTCATTGTTGTAGTGTGATATTAGAACAATAAACTCAAACCAACATTTTGTGAATTACTACTATATTTTTATTTTCATTGGGTGATGGTAATACTATTCAAAGGTAGAAAATTGTTGGTAGAAAACTGTATAACAGCAGGTACAAGGAAAAATATTTCACACTAGTTTATAGTTTGATGAGAATAATTCAACAGTACTAGAAGAAAAATTCAAGGGAATTTTAGTGGGAATTTTACAGTGGTATCATAGCATGTTCCTCTACAGTTGTGGGCTTTGAGGGGCACGTATAATCATATTTATGAGACTAGAAGACGTTCATAACATTACCTACCAAAGATGTAGGGGAAGAACCCTAGATTCCCCTAGGTGGGAAGAAGAAGAAGTGGTTAGAGAAGAAGAAACAGGAGAGGCAACACCATCTATCACACCTAGGGGAAAAGAAACTATGGGGGAAGAAGATGATTCCAGGATCAATAGTCTATTCAATATTTTGAATGATTTGGCCAAGGGTCAAAAGGTCATGATGGACCTTATGGGGCAGCTAGCTAAGAATTCCTTAGAGGGCCCAACGAAGCAGAATCAGAATGGTTATGGGGGCTCAAACAATGGAGAGGGTAGACATTCATGCACTACCATTCAGAGCCACCCCCACTTGTACACCAAATCCCCCAGACCCAATATGCCTCATTTTTTGGGGAATGATGTTGCAGTTCCATTGATGCAAGTTGATCAGGATGAGCCCTATAGGGCATATTTAGAGGAGTACGGGAGGTTGGGAGATGATTTCCACTCAGCCATATATTTTGCAGAGTTCTACAATATGAAGAGAATAAATCGAATGAGAGGTCGATGACACAAAATTTTGAGTTGCAGCGTACCCTTGGGAAGGTCACCATTCCCAACTTTGACAGGAGCTCTAAATACTCTGCGAGATCATGGGTGAAAAAGCTCGACACTTACTTCCAACTGCACCAGATGACAGAGACAGATTCCATTAAGTTGGTCACCTTGCACTTGGATGGTGAGGCCCATGAATGGTGGTACCATGGGTTAGTCACCTTGGGACATGTCGGGGTCACTTCCTACCGGGACTTCACACAGAGGATCATAGAGATATTTGACAGGAAGGATCCAGAGCTTCACTTCTAAGAGTTGGATCAGCTCAAGCAGACAGGTAGTCCAGAGGCTTATATATCGGAGTTTCAGAGGGTTGTTGTGATGGTGACAGACAATTCATAGGGTCGTTTGGTGATTTTTTTTGTTGAGGGGTTTTTGTAGCCTCTATGGGGATGGGTCAAGGCTTACAAGCCTACCTCTTTATAGGATGCAGTCAACAGAGCTCATGACATGCTAGATGCAGTACCTAAATTTTGGTTTCCATCAAAACCCATTTTTACCCCAAAGACTAAGGAGATCAGACCACCTCAAAGGGATTGGGCTAGAAATCCCAAAATGGATGAAGAGACCAGGAGAGAACTGAGGAAAAATAAATTGTTTTTCAACTGTCAAGAACCATGGGCCCCAAGACACATATGTGCACGGAATGACAAAACGGCCAAGGCCCATTACATTGAGGTATACTTTGACAGTGAAATTGATGAGGATGAGGAGGTGGACCAGGCACAGGACCAGGGACATCCAATATCTGGAGAGGAGTCTTCACAAGTTGGGGATAAGGGCCCAATCATGGCCTCGATGTCAGGATTTTTGAGATATCATACTTTAAGGGTCAGAGGTGTCCTACAAGAGCACAAGGTGACAGTATTGATTGATGGGGGGACATCCCATAACTTCATTGACTCTAACATGGTTGAGAGGAGAGGAATTCCGACAGAGCAATTTGATGGGTTCACAGTAGTCATACTAGGAGGCCAGCAGATGAGTTGCACCAAATGGATTCCCAAGATCACAATAACCATGGGAAACTACTCCATGACATATGATTTCTTCGTGGTGGATGTACCATACACCAATGTAGTAATGGGCGTTCAGTGGCTTTACTCTATAGGGAGATACACTACTGATCAAAGGACCATGGAGATGGAGTTCACAGGCTCGGATGGCAAGAAAGTAGTCCTACGAGCCATGCACCAATACCCACCGAAAATTGTTTCATTGCACAGCATGGAGGTAGTCATGACGCATGGTGATATAGAGTGGGTTGTAGAGTGTTTTATTTCTAACATAGAGCCACCCAACCGTCTGCAGTAGCTTCCAGAGGACTTACAAGTATTACTCTACAAACATCATAAGGTATTTAGTGAAATTCCTCCTAGCATTCCACCTGATAGATGTTTTGAGCATATCATAGAGCTAGAAGAGGGGGTCCAAGAAGTTATCACAAACCCCTATCGACACCCTAAATTTTACAAGGACGAGATTGAAAAACCCATCAAACAATTGTTGAAAATAGGCCACATCCTCCCTAGTTCCAACCCATTTTCCTCTTACGTTGTTGTAGTCAAGAAGAAGGGTGGTACTTTATGGATGTGTATTGACTAAAGGGCTCTAAACAAGAAGACAATCAAGAATCGGTACCCCATACCCAGGATCGATGAATTAATGGATGAGCTCAGGGGAGCCAAAATTTTCTTGAAGATTGATCTTCGATCAGGGTATCATCAGATTAAGGTACAAGAGCAGGATGTACCTAAGATAGCCTTTCGATGCCACTATGGGAATTATGATTTTCTGGTCATGCCATTCGGGCTAACTAATGCCCTTGCCACTTTCTAGTGGTGCATGAATCATCTGTTCAATAAGTAGTTGAGGAAGTTATTATTGGTCTTCTTTGATGACATCCTCATATACAGCAAAACATAGGAAGACCATTTGCGACATCTTGATGAAATTATGGGTATTATAGAGAGTCAGCAATTGAATGGAAAGGAATCCAAGTGTGAATTTGGTATGATGGAGATGATCTACTCGGGGCACGTGATTGAGGCCAATGGTGTACAGGTGCACCAATAAAAGATCAAGGCGATCATTGAGTGGCCAACTCCCAGGAATGTGACAGAACTAAATAGTTTCCTTGGTCTCTGCACTTATACAGGAAATTTGTTAAAGGATTCTCACAGTTGACAGTGCCACTGATTGATCTCACCAAAAAGGGGGCTTTCATTTGAATAAAGGAGGCCTAGGAGACATTCGATAAAATGAAGCAAGTGATGAGTTCATGCCTTGTTTTAGCACTCCCTGATTTCACTCAACCCTTTGTCTTGGAGTGTGATGCTTCGGGAATTGGGATAGGAGTTTTATTGATGCAAAGCAGTCACCCACTAGCATTTGAGATCTGTAAACTCTGAAAGTATGAGCAGAATTACTCCATATATGAAAAAGAGATGTTGGCAATAATGCATGCTTTGACCAAATTCCGATAGTACTTGGTGGGAAACAGGTTCAAGGTAAATACCGATCATAATATCTTGAGGTTTCTCATGGATCAAAAGGAGCTAAGCGAGAAGTAGCAAAAATGGATCAGTAAAATCCAAGCCTACGATTTTGAAATTGAGTATGTGAAAGGAAAAAATAATGCGATTGTTGACGCCCTATCTAGGATACCCACTCTCTCTCTCATGGATATTTCAGTGGAATGGAAGGCACTTCTATTGGTAGAATAATCCAAAAATAGGTTTTCTTGTGACATACTTGATGATCAGGTCTTCGATGAGAGGTACAGGGTTATTGATGACATTATATATTATAAGGACCGGATCTATTTAGTACAAGAATATCAGTTGAAAGACAAAATTATGCATGTTGCGCATACTTCTTATTTGGCAGGTCATCCAGGATACCTAAAGACTTATAGACAAATTTGGGAGAGGTTCTCTTGGAAGGATCTCAAGACTGAAGTATTGAATTTTGTACAGGAGTTCCACATCTGTCAGCAAAAGAAGGTGGAACATACCCATCCAGAAGGATTGCTCCAACCGCTTCCAATTCCTGAACAAAAATGGGAAAAAAATTCGATGGATTTTATCAAAGGGTTGCCTCTGGTTCAGGGGAAGGATTGTATCTACGTGGTGGTTGATATGCTTACTAAATTCGCCCATTTTTTAACATATCACCCAAATACTCTGCAGCGCAAGTAGAGGAATTGTTCTTCAAAGAGGTATTTCAGCTGCATGGACTTCCCAAGACAATTGTCAGTGATCGAGACAGTAGATTCATGGGGGTTTTCTGGCAGGAGTTGTTCAAAATTGTAGGGACAGAATTAACGCCTAGTACTAGTTATCACCCTCAAATTGATGGGAAAACCGAAATTGTGAACAAATGGCTAGAGGGGTATTTGAGAAATTATGTATCGGGGCAACAAAAGGCATGGATAAAATGGTTGCACTTGGGTGAGAATTGCTATAACACCACTTATCACATGTTGATCGGGATGACACCTTTTAAATCTTTGTATGGTTATGACACCACCACCTTTGTGGACTGAGCATTTGGGGACAGTCGAGCACCCAAATCCAAATATTAGATTCAGGAGAGTCAGGACATCTTGCAAACTCTCAAATGTAACCTGCAAATGGCACAGAATCAGTAGAAGATGTATGCCGAAAAGCATAGATTGGAGCACAGTTTTGAGGTGGGAGACTTGGTATACCTCCACTTGCAGCCATACAGGCAGTCATCCTTGAAAATGAAAGCGGAAAAGAAATTGAAGCCACAATTCTATGGTCCCTACAGGATTTTGAGGCACAGTCGGGGAGGTAGATTATGAGTTAGAGCTTCCAGAGGGGTGTAAGATACACAATGTCTTTCATGTTTCATGCCTCAAGAAAGAATTGGGACAACATGTTGTCACCTCTACAGAGCTACCACCATTAGATGAGGAGGGGCAGTTAATTATAATTCTGGAGGAGGTGTTGGAGACTAGAGAGTGGAAATTAAGGAACGGGAGCATCAAAGAGTACCTGGTCAAATGGAAAAATCTTCCTATCGAGGACGCTACTTGGGAAGGACAGCAGATATTGCAACATATTGGATTACAAATTCTTGAGGAAAAGAAATCTCAGGCGGGGAGGATGGTAATGTCCATGTTGGCCTAGGAGGCATAAGGAGTGGTTTGCTAGACTAAATTGGTTCATGTAGGCTAAGCCGGAAAAGCCACCTAGGGAACTCAACTTTTTCCTAGGAAACAACTTTATAAAGTGAAAAGGGGAAAAAGGGGGACATGGATCTTAGGAAAATGAAGTCACTTAAAAATTATAAAGTGTGCAAGCATAAAGTGACTTTAAAAAGAAAATTTAAAGTAAAGTGGGTGGGAAATAACTCAATGGAGAAATAAAAGAGGGGAAATGAGGAGGAGCCCCTCATTCTTTCATTCACTCACTTGGAAATTGGATTTCGAGAGATCTTGAGGAAAGAGTCTAGGGTTTTTGCAAACCCTTCATGTATCTCTGGTTTCAATGTTGCAACGATACACCCTAGCTAGATTTGGGTAAGGAAATCACTTCACATTCCTTCATTGAGTTTCATAGTGAATTGAGGATATCTTTTTTAGTGGCCAAGACATTTGTGTGATTGAACCTTTGTGGTCAGCAATTGATTCCTTTCTAGTTGGGACCGAGTTTATTTAGAAAAATCGTGGGTCTACATATAGTTATACACAGTAAGTTGGGGCACTATTTTTGGAGGTTGTACAAGAGTTTAATGGTGAGGGATAGGTAGAACCCTCTCTTGGGTAGCATTACCACCATTCTGGGGCAATTTTCTCTTAGTAATTGTTGAGTATACACTTGTTGGGCGAATTCTCTCACTGTTGGGTGTTTTTCTCACATGTGGGGCGCATATCTCATTCACTGGATGCATTTCCTAGCTGTTGGTTGAGGTCGACTTGGATATAGCATTGATTTATTGTGTTAAGAGGATTTATTCCTTAGTTTTGTGGTTGATTAGTGTTGGAGAGGTTGAGTCTCTTCATGTGGACAACGCCATAAACAATTTGGGTGACTATCTTCCATTTCCATCATGTAGATGCCTATGTAATCCAACCTACAGTACTGTTATGACTCATTCATGAGTGCTATGTCATTTTTGGAAGACTAGATAGCTCATTCTTTTGCTACCCAAGTCAGATCTACTTCTTGTTTCCATTAATATATTGTCGTTGGAGTTTAAATTCCTCACTGATGTAGTATGATATTAGAACAATAAACTCAAACCAACATTTTTTGAATTATTGCTATACTTTTATTTTCATTGGGTGATGGTAATACTATTCAAAGGTAGAAAATTTTTGGTAGAACACTATATAACAGCAGGTACAAGGAAAAATATTCCACACTAGTTGATAGTTTGATGAGAACAAATCAGCAGTACAAGAAGAAAAATTCAAGGGAAACTTAGTGGGAATTTTACATACATGTATTCATTGTAAACAGATTGTGTAAACTGTGTAATCTATTTATGAATTGTTTGTGTAACCATGTGATCTATTCATGATCAATTTGTGTAATTGGGTGATAAACGTTATATATACGAGCATACCCATAGAGGTGAGAGTACAATGTGTGTAGAGAGCAGAGTGTGTGTGAGAAGAGGATGGTTGTATCCGTGAGATTGATTATTGTAATTATCCCTTGAATAATAAGAATATTGAATATCATTGCTCGTGGTTTTTTCCCGCATTGGATTTCCACAAAAATCATTGTGTCAATTGTGTGATTTATGTTCTCAGTTTTATGCGTGTTTAATCTTGCTTGCAGATGCTGTTAGGACCACACAATGTACCTTTTTGCCTATACTTTTTGCCACCATTATACTCTTGATCACCTACATTTAGACTTATACTATCACTTTATCTGATCATCTCAAAGGTATACAACGTCCCTTCTCATTACTATATGTTTAATCTGTTTTGCATAATATTTTACATCACTCTCGTACTTAACCATTGATTAGAAATGCATAAGTTTCCAAAGCTGCAGATTTGCATTCAAGGCCTATTGCTGAAACACGGAGCTGCCACACAGTCCGAGGTCACAGATGCTGAAACACAGAGCTGCTACATAGTCCGAGGTCGCAAGATGCTGAAACACGGAGCTAGTACACAGTCCAAAGTTGCAGATGCTGAAACACAGAGAAACCGCCAAAACCGACGATGTTGAAACACAAGGAAGCCGCCACAGTCAGCGGTCAACAGTCAGAGCACAATTCACATGGCTGAAACAGCCTGTGAATTGCGATGCTGAAACAGCATCAGCAACGACGAAGAAGAAGTTGTTACACCAGCTGTAACAGCAATATCTCGTTCAGTTCCTGTAATAGAATTTGGTTGCGTAAGACTAGGACATCCTATGCTGATTTAGAAAGAAGATCCGACTTAGGATAGGATTGAGATATGCATTGTAATGATTGTATCGAAGGGATTTCCTCTTTAAATCAGAGGAAATCACCATTCGAGATATCCAAGTTTTGATACA
>ML829738.1:0-49577 GCA_009831015.1 Picea engelmannii
GATTAACATAATTGATGGTTTATGTGTGTTTAAATTAAATTTGATATGTATCACTCATTTAAATTTTACAGTTGTCATATAATGTTTAACTTTACTTCTATGAAATCGTTTAATTTGGAATGTGATTTCAAAAACTTATAACCATTAATGTCATATAATGTTTAACTATTCGTCAAGGTGAATTATTTGTTGTCTAGCAAGTACAATATGTTGATTAAACATGTTTAGCAACAAAAATACATAAATATGATGAGTGAAATGATTATGATTTGAATAATTGTGTTTTTTTCATACATTGTGATAATAACATTCTAATATAATTATTCACTAATAATAATAATAATAATAATAATAATGATACTTTCTAAATTTTTATTATTCAAAGATTACAAGACAAAGTATAATATAATTGTTTACTAAAATCACAATTATTATATTTTATTGTATTTTAATTTTTCCAAAGATTTTATTAATTTATATTATTCAACTATTTTTTTCTAGGCAAAAAAATTACTAAGTTTTTCTATTATGTATAGTCACAAAAATTACAACCATATCATCAGGGGCTATGCCATACAAGAAACCAAACCCTTGATCCAATCTTTAAACCATACGTTTTTCCCATTATCATAACTACTATTTGGCTAATTAGACTATGGAGGTCTCAGATTAATTCAACTATCCACATATAATAATCCAAACTAGAAATTTATCTAATACTTTTAAACATGATTACTAAGCTTAAGAAATCATAACAAAACAAGACTCTGAGCTCAAACCCGACATCCAACTGGAAGGAGGGGCCTTTCCCTTAACATCATTATGGTCCAACCCTGGAGCTGACTAATCATCGTCCACCATGATCGACTTGTCCTTTGACCCTGTAGAGTTGGATATTACTTTCGGTTGGTTCCCCTTCTCACATTCCAAAACCAATCACTACCTTGCACTGCAAGGGAATCAAGTATGAGTGGACAAAGGAATGATACATCACATTCATAGAGATTAAGAGATTAATAACTAGTGTGTTGATACTATGAGTGCTTGATATGGATAAATACTTCATAGTATCCATAGATGCCTCAAAGTAAGGGTTGAGTGTTATGTTAACGCAAGATGGGGGAATGATAATGTATGCATCTCAAAAGTTGAAAATTCATGAGGAGATTTACATGACACATGATTTAGAGTTGGTAGTGTTATCACACAAGTTGTAGGTTGGGAAAATCCTGACCCAACCACCAAGTGGCGATAACTTAAGGACATTATACCCAATGTCATCTCAATATAGGTCCCACGCTTCAAGGGTGAATCGATCACTCTAGGGAGGCGATCTCGATGACCCTAGGAAGAATAGAGTGGGAAACCAGAAATGGAAAGAGTGGAGCCCCTAAATGTCAATATTCTAGATGGAAATGGAAGGTTTATAATGAGTCTTAGGTTGTCTTGAGGTTGCCAAAGCCTTGGATGAATTGTCGAGAAATTTGTACCTGCCCGAGACACAATGAAAACCACTATGCAATATCATATGTTAGTTGGATGAGAAAGCTAGTATTGTTGCCCCTGATTTGTAGCAACATATAACCGTATATATCAGCGAAGAAACAAGTAATAGAGTTGCTAACAAGTTGCTAAAAGTCCAATGAAATATGTTTGAAACAATGTAGATAAACACTAGAGAATTTCATGATCTATAGCATGAGACTTTAGCAATGAGTTATGGTTGTCATAAAAGATGCATGCATAAGTATTTTGCAGACTTATGGCTATAGAAAACTTGTTGTGACAATAGTGAATCTAGCCATTAAAATAAAAAAAAGAATCCTCCAAAAAAATGTATTTAACGAAGTAGAATAAATTGGCAAATTCTTAGCAATTTTTGATGGTGAAAATACAAGTTATGAGTGACTTTAGGTTAGGGTTTCTGCTGTGAAATTACCAGTCTTATGGTTGTAGCAAATGAATACTTATTGAATAAAACTTATCCAATCAAATAAGCTCTTAGTTAGCTCATTAAGTGCACCTAGGTTAGTAGAAGGTTAGGGCAGATTTTTAGGCCTAGTCCAGGGTTAGTTTAGGAGATATTTAGGGTTAGTAGGCTAGGGTTAGATTAGCCCTAATGGTTGTAGGTTAGTTTTACTACAACAACAAGAAATTGTGTTTGAAAGGGGACGCCTCAATGAGGCAAGGTAGCTCAAGGCTAGGGGAACAAACCTCAAGTGAGAGAAAACCAAAAGCTTGAAATTTCACGTTTACCAAGGACAATTTATATCTCCTAAACAATATTAGTGCCTTTAGTCAAGGGTTAATGGGGTCTTAAAGAAATATCTAGGGTTACTAGATCCTTGGGGGTATAAATCCTCTTATTCCCCAAGGAAAGTAACCTAGCTAGGGTTTGAAATTAAGGGGTGTATATCCTTATACTTCCTTAACCAAAACGTTTGCATATAAATTTAAAGCTTAACAATTATGGTGGAAACTAGGATAGGGGTGTATGTCCTTATACTCCCTATCTAGCATTAGCCAAAACAATCTTAACTTGAATTACCAATGATAATAACAAAGTAAAGAACCATACCAATCCAAGAAAATCATTTAACATGCCAATGTAAACCACCACAATAAGCTGGAAGTGATCTCCAATAGATAGTGCATCATCATCATCATCACCATAACCAAAGAAACCATTCCATAACATAAGAGACAAGAAGAACTCCAAAGGTAGCGAAAATTCCAGTCCTATACTTCCCACAATGGGAGAGTTATGTCAAAATGAGATCTTATAATCTCTTATTTATACAAAATGTCTCCAAAATAGTTTGTCCACATAATATTAGGGTAAACCACAAGACTAGGGGTCAACAACCCTAATATTGCCCCTTTTACAAAGTAATATTAAACAATTCACTTAAATTTTACTTTTACACAAAAAGAAACCCTAATTTAGAAAGATGTCACCCCTTTAGGGGACATTTTGGCACTAGGAGCAAGTCGTTGGTGATGGAGGAGTGCATGAAGGCTTCCCAAAGCCACATGTCAAGCATATATGTCACTTCCTTCATGGTCAAAGCCTCAAACTCCTAAAAAAGTCCTTGTGCCAATGCATATCAACCTCACCACCAAACCCTATCCCCATGGATGACGTCATGCTCCTAAAGATGACGTTTTGCCTCTCCTAGGAAAAATGTTTGGCAAGTAGGGGCTAGGTTATGTAGTCCAAGTCATCTTCTAGGCCTCTGAAGTTTCATCTCTGTCATCTGGCATGCAGGCCCTTGGCATTCACCTGTGGGGTTCGAGCCCCATGGAATCCCAAGTTAGGCTTGTTCCTCCAAAACTGTCCACCAACTAGGTCCTGAAAAGACAAATAAGCACACCCTCCAAGGATCTCAAGTTAAAATATCACGAAAAGTAAATCAAGTCAATAAATGAGCCACCTAAGCATGTGCATCAAAGATTACCATGTCAAACAATTAAGTTCTCAAAGACATTATGCGACTTGCCAAACTTGGATATGGGAGGGTTGACGAGGTGTCTTATTGGGTATATCTTGCCCTAGATCTAGGATTGTTTCCAATAGATCCCTCTCTAAGCCATGTAAAGTGAATGAAGTGGTTAAGGGTCAAGACTCAATGGGAATGGGGTTCATGACATACAAGGGGTTGTAGTCTCTCATTCACGATTTCCTTTGTAGAGGGTGTGTGGCACCTTCCTTTGCAATGCAATTTTTCCAAGTCCATCTTTTTTCCATTCTTTGTTTCTTTCAAAATTTAGGGACAAGTTGAAGGCCACTGTCCTAGTGTGGTGTCCAAATAATGACAATGTCACTCACAAACACCTAGTGGAAATGAGAAGGTTGGTTCATGATGAGACCCCCTTTCTCTCAGCCATGCAACTGAGATCCATTACCTTGGTTTGGTGACTAGATGATGGTAATGTCATACCACTAAATATCCATGATCATGATAGGTCGACTCATGATGAGACCTCCTATCCTCCAACTAACCCTTTAAGCATTTTTAATTATTTTTCTTGTGGGTCCTCCTTTTCTTACAGATAAGTGTTTCATTTCTTTCTTGGGGGATCCCCGGGCAAAGCATCTGGAAGGTTTATACATAGGATTTTATCTTTTACCCAACAACAATCCCTCTCGGCCTTCAACCCCTTTTTCCCATAGAATGAGGGACAACCCCTTATAGGGTCAATACACCCTAAAATCCCAAGAGATAAGTAAATGAGGGGAAATAGTGATGGAAAGTAAGTATGGTCGGGAATGGTATGATGGCTCTTCAAGGGATTTCCTAGTAGAAAACCCATTCCCAAGGAAGATCACTTACTAGGGCACAATGTCAACCACCAAGGTGAAACAAGGCAAAAGGAATAATGTCCAAGCATATGTCATGAAATCTAAAGCAGTCTAAGATAAAACATACTCAAATGCTTCAAATATTGAAATGACACCCACCATAATACCTGACTTGTACCTCATGGAGCAAGGCCCATTGCCTCTCAGAAGCTAGCTGGTGTGGTGGATGCCATATGAAAATCTACAACTTCTGTGGTGGCGAGAAGGGTCTCCATATGTGCAAATGGATATTGTTGGTCATGTAGTCTCTCGACACTCCATATCTGCAATTTGAGGGCCTCGATACATAATCTCCTTAGTTTTCCCACAAAATGGGGATAACATCTGGCTCCTACTTAGTGACATGTGCTCGTCGTAGAGTGCATGAGAACCGCAACATCTCCTGGTAGACCTGTGCTTGCCAAAACTCATAAAAAGGGATCAAAGCATCTAGGGTGGTACTATCACCCTTATATATATATATATATATATATATATATATATAATCCAAAATAAAAGCTAATCTAGAAAAGACAAATTTTGACATTTTTTCAAAAAATTCTAAATTGAGCATGAAATCAGTATGCAAGTAGAAAAATGAAAATGAAATGCAGCTAAACTACTATGAGCAATCAAGATGAAAATGCAGGAAATCAAATGACCTACCTACTTACTTGGGTCCTTGGGGCCCTGAAGATCCGATGATAGGTGACGTCAGGTGAAGTCATACAACCAGTGCAACCACCCTTTCATCATTTCATCAAGATATCTCTCCTTGTGCTTAATCATTTGAAACAACAAAGATAATTTCAACACATAATAATCATGAGCATAAGTAGACATATAATCGATCATGAAATGAAACTCCTAGAGATGGGTGGGAGGGAGGAAATCCTGCTGGAAAGAGAAACCATCAGCCCGATCATCTTGCCAGAAAGTGTAGCCACAAGCCCGATCAATCCATTTCTGGAGAGGGCTACCATATATAGATGATGGCTCATCTTCATCTTCACACAAAAAATCACTGCTTCCTGAAGGTTGAGACAGGATAAAAAATATCAAAGAAACCTATTGGTTTCTCATACAAGGGGTAATGGGGTAAGGCACAACCTCTCGTCTAGATAAAAACTCCTCCCTTGGCCTTAGGAAACGCCATTTTTTCAATTGAAAATCCTACCCAAAGTCTCAACATGAAAGTGATTTCGTTTGGTAGTGTAGACCTTGGACTACTTTGGGCTAGCCACGACCTAGTGTCTATCAAAATCTGAGCACAATGGCTGAAATTCCTCATGGAACAAATCTGCATCCTCAAAATGGTATGTATCAAGGGATGACTGAAGATCACTATGAGTATTTTGTGACAAGTCATCATCGAAGGGGCAAAAAATATCTATAACCATATCATCACTAGGCTGCCAAATATTGGAATCATACACGCATGAAGACCAATCCTATGAAAATGACACCCCCTTTGCATGAGAGCTACCTTCAATGTCATAAATGGGGTATCTATAGAAAAATGAGACAATCAAGATCCCATCTGCGTCTTCCAGTCTGTATGAAAGTGTCTATAGGCTCGTCAACCGTATCAAAGGGTACCTTCATAAGACCATCAATATGACTGAAAATGACCATCTCTTAGTCTTTGTGTGCAGGAGGAGTAGAGGCATGGACGTCTTCAACTGGATCTTCAAATTTTTCATCATCAAGACTGATCACTACTTCAACACTATGTGAGGGAGGAAAGCAAGGTTGGACAACCTCACCTTCATCAAGCGGGAGCAAAGATAGCGGTGCCTCGATATGTTGCGCTTTATCATAATTCTTCTTTGTTCTTATGGACATGCCCCTCCATCTCCTCTTCATCACAAGAGGCTTGATCCTTAGTGCATAGTTCTTTGCTCGCTTTTCTTCAAGAGGACCTATCATATCCAAGGTTTCCTATGATACTTCTTCACTTCTGAGGTCGTGGAATAAAGTATCATCAAGATCTTTGAAAGGGTCACAACTCATCGTCAAGGGCATGAAATAACTCTCTTATATGATTCATCATTTTCTTGGCAGCTTTATTAGTGGCCTTCTCCTTTTCCATCTGTAAAAATGCCATTGTCGAGTCACAACAAGTTCTAGATGAGGGTTCATCGCATGGTGCCATAATTCCATTGACTGAAAAGACACCTCAAAGGAGTCACTAGGTGAGATCAAGTCTCGCTAAATGAGGGAAAGGGGAAAAAAAGAAGGAAAAAGTGGGTTTTCGGAAAGTGGAGTCACAAGATGAGATTCAAAAGGAGCTCATCAAGAAAGGTGGAAAGGGAACGTCCCTTGGGTGGAGTCACCAGGCAAGCTAAGGGATAAAGGCTTCATGATATCTTTCCAAAGTGTCGTTAGGGTTCCGAAGAGGATTCAAAATCCTCCTCGACAACGACACAATTTTTTTATCTCACAAGTTGTAGGTTGGGAAAATCTTGACCCAACCACCAAGTGGCGACAACTTAAGGACACTATACCGAATGTCACCTTGATATAGGTCCCACACTTCAAGGGTGACTAGGTCACTCTAGGGAGGCGATCCCGGTGACCCTAGGTGGAATGGAGGCAGAAAACGGAAATGGAAAGAGTGAATCCCCTAAAGGTAAATATTCTAGATGTAAATGTAAGATTGATAATGATTCTTAGGTTGTCTTGAGGTTGCCAAATCCTTGGATGAGTTGCCGATAAATTTGTACCTGCCCGATACACAATGAAAACCACTATGCAATATAATATGTTAGTTGGATCAACAAGATAGGCTTGTTGTCCCTGATTTGCAGCAACATATAACAATACATATCAGCGAAGAAACAAGTAATAGAGTTGCTAACAAGTTGCTAAAAGTACAATGAAATATGCTTGAAACAAAGTAGATAAACACTAGAGAATTTCACGATCTATAACATGAGACTTTAGCAATGAGTTATAATTGTCATGAAAGTTGTATGCAAAAGTATTTTGCAGCCTTATTTCTGTAGAAAATTTGTTGTGACAGAAGTGAATCTAGCCACCAAAATAAAATAAAAAAGAATCCCCCCAAAAAATCTATTTAACCAAGTAGAATAAATTGGCAAATTCTTAGCAACTTTTGACGGTGAAAATACAAGTTATGAGTGACTTTAGGTTAGGGTTTCTGCAGTGAAATTACCAGCCTTATGGATGTAGCAAATGAATACTTATTGCAGAAAAGGTATCCAATCAAATCAGCTCTTAGTTAGCTCAATAAGTGTGCCTAGGTTAGTTGAAGGTTAGGACAGATTTTTAGGCCTAGTCTAGGGTTAGTTTAGGAGCTATTTAGGGTTAGTATGCTAGGGTTAGAGCAACCCTAATGGCTGTAGGTTAGTTTTACTACAACAAAAAGAATTTGTGGTTGAAAGAGGGCGCCTAAATGAGGCAAGGTAGCTCAAGGCTAGGGGAACAAACCTTAAGTGAGAGAAAACCAAAAGCTTGAAATTTCATGTTTACCAAGGCAACAATTTATATCTCCAATGCAAGATTAGTGCCTTTAGTTATGGGTTAATGGGGTCTTAAAGTAAGATCTAGGGCTACTATATCCTTGGGGGTATAAATCCTCTTAGTCCCCAAGGCAAGTAACCTAGCTAGGGTTTCAAATTAAGGGGTGTATATCCTTATACTTCCTTAACCAAAACCTTTGCAAATAAATTTAAAGCTTAACAATTACGGTGGAAACTAGGATAGTGGTGTATGTGGTTATACTCCCTATCTATCCTTAGCCAAAACAACCTTAACTTGAATTACCAATGATACTAACAAAGTAAAGAACCATACCAATCCAAGAAAATCCTTTAACATGGCATTGTAAACCACCACAATAAGCTAGAAGTGATCTCCAAGAGATAATGCATCATCACCATCATCATTATAACCAAATAAACCATTCTATAGCACAAGAGACAAGAATAACTCCAAAGGTAGCGAAAATTTCAGTCCTATACTTCCCACAATGGGAGAGTTATGTCAAAATGAGATCTTATGATCTCTTATTTATAAAAAATGTCTCCAAAATAGTTTGTCCACATAATATTAGGGTAAACCACAAGACTAGGGGTCAACAACCCTAATCTTTCCCCTTTTACAAAGTAATATTAAACAATTCAATTAAATTTTACTTTTACACAAAAAAAAACCGTAATTTAGAAAGATGACACCCCTTTAGGGGACGTTTTGGCACTAGGAGCAAGTCGTTGGTGATGGAGGAGTGTAGGAAGGCTTCCCAAATCGACATGTCAAGCATCCAAGTCACTTCCTTCATGGTCAAAGCCTCAAACACCTCAAAACGTTCTTGTGCCAATTCATATCAACCTCACCACCAAGCCCTAGCCCCATAGATGACATCATGCTCCTAAAGATGACGTTTTGCCTCTCCTAGGAAAAGTGTTTGGCAAGTAGGGTCTAGGTTATGTCATCCAAGTAATCTTCTAGGCCTCTGAAGTTTCATCTCTCTCGTCTGACATGCAAGCCCTTGGTATCCACCTGTGGGATTCAAGCCCCATGGAAGCCCAAGCTAGGCTTGTTCCTCCAAAACTGTCCACCAACTAGGTCCTACAAAGACAAATAAGCACACCCTCCAAGGATCTCAAGTCAAAATATCATGATAGTTAAATGAATTCAATAAATGAGCCACCTAAGCATGTACATCAAATATTACCCTGTCAAACAATTAAGTGCTCAAAGACATTATGCGACTTGCCAAGCTTGGATATGGGAGAGTTGACGAGGTATCCTATTGGGTAGATCTTGTCATAAGTCTAGGAGTGTTTCCAATAGATACCTATCTAAGCCATGTAAAGTGAATGAAGTGGTCAAGTGTCAAGACTCAATGGGCATGGGATTCATGACATATAAGGAGTTGTAGTGTCTCATTCATGGGTGCCTTTGTAGAGGGTGTGTGGTACCTTCGTTTGCAATGCAATTTTTCCAAGCCCATCATTTTTCCATTCTTTGTGGTGGTGAGAAGGGTATCCATCTATGCAAACTGACACTGTTGGTCATGTAGTCTCTCATCACTTCATATCTGCGATGTGAGGGCCTCGAGAAATAATCTCCTTAGTTATCCCACAAAATGGGGATAATAGGTACCAATGACACTATCTTTAAATCTTTGGAGGCATTATATTGCGGGGTGAAGCTTTGTGCTCAAAATTGATGAAGAACACTTGAAGCATCTCTTCACACAAAGTGATTTAAATGCTAGGCAGAGGTGATGAAATGAATTTATGAGTGAGTATGATTTTTGGAATTTCATACATCAAAGGAAAGGAGAATGTAGTGGTCGATGCCCTAAGTAGAAGGCTGGAAATATTCTCCTTGGTGCGCTTAAAGATGAATTTGAAGGAGCGAGTGTTAGGACAACTTCTTGGAGACAATTTGTATTTAAATGTTACATCAACACTTTAGAATGGGATCTAGTTAGAGCCCAAGTTTGAAGGGTATGTCCTTGAGGCAGATGGACTGTTGCAATTTCAAGGGAGGATGTACATCCCCCCAGGAAGGAGATATAAGAATCACTACCCTTGAGGAATCCCATAGAGCACTTTACTATATGCATCTTGGTGTGAAGAATATGTATGCATACATGAAGAAAATTTTCTTCTAGGCATGCATGCAACATGATGTAGTTCAATTTTTCACTAAATTCCTTGAATGCCAATGAGTAAATTCTGATCACCACTATCTGATAGGACTCTTATAACCATATGAAATTCCCATGTTTAAATGGGAATTCATTTCCATGAATTTCCTTATGGGATTGCCTCTCACATCGCAAAGGCATAATTCCATTTTAGTTGTAGTTGATACACTAACCAAAAGTACTCATTTAATTCCCGTCGGAGAAACTTATGATGACATTGATGCGGTGTGAGCATTTATAAATGAAACAACTCATCTTCATGGGTTTCCCAAGAAGATAATCTTGTATAGAGACTCTAGATTTATGTCTAGGTTTTGGACAAGTTTGTAGTCAACATTGGGGATTTAGTTGAAATTGAGCACAACTTATCATTCTAAAGCAAATGAGAAAACATAAAGAGTTAATCAGGTGATGGAATACATACCTAGAATGTATGTTATGGATAACCAAACCCATTTGGAAATGTACTGACCTTTGGTGGAATTTGCTTACTCTGTATGGAAGGTCATGTAGGACACCATTGAGTTAGGAATAATTACAATATCGAGTGATAGCAGGGCCATAATTGATTCAAGATATGGGGGAGCAAGTGATTTAGATTAAGAAACAATTAAAGGAAGCACAATATAAGCATACGAGTTATGTCGATGCATATAGGACTAACCAAAGTTATAAAGTAGGAGATGAGGTTTTCATTTGTATTAGGATTAATAAGAGTACCATTTGGTTTGGAAAGGGGACAAAATTGTTGCCACGATTTTTATAGTCACTTAAAAAACAAGAAAGAGTTGGCATGGTTGCCTAACATCTTGCACTGTCATCTAACTTGCATAAAACTCATCATGTTTTTCATGTATCTGTATTATGACATTATGCAGTTGATGAATCTCAAAAAATTAATTGGAAGGAATTGCATGATTCATATGAGGGAACCATCATGATCATACCATTATGCATATTGGATCGTAGGGTTCAATTTCTTAGACACCACTTGACAGACCAAGTTAAGGTCCAATTGGACAAGTATAACCTAGGATCTACTACTTAGGAGGATGAAAATACCATGTGTGAAGATTATCCCTCATCTTCCACCTTAGCGCCAACACACATCAATAGATGGTTGCCACGTAGCCATGGGACCCAGTGGATATGTCGGGCTAACGTCATGTCAGACCACCAGACTTCGGGAATTCACTACGTCCAAAGAAAAATTCACATGAGTATGATCCGACGCTACGTCAACCTCCCAGGTGGCATGCCAACTTAGATCCATTCAATGAGTGCCACATGTACACTCATAAACAACCAATGGAATAGGTCAACACCTCAAAAATGGGTGACATGTGTCATGCATTTTTTACTACCTCATTGCTAGTGTGGACAAATCCAAGACAACCACGTGTCTAGATTATGTCAACATGACGTTTTGGGGCCGATATCATTAAGTTCCACAATGCATCAGATCGACGATTGTCAGTCATTCACGAAGGAGTATATATCAACGACAAAGATCAAATCCGGTACATATCAAATCAATGGCCAAGATCTTTTCATATCTTGAACATCAGGACAAAATGAAAGGCTATGTCTGAAACTCTTCTAACGATCCGCGTACCGACACATGTCAACCGACCGACGTATGCAACCAACCAGGAGGTGCAATGCCCACTGGGTTCTCGACTATTAGATCACCAGACTCCTAGGCCGTAATTGCACCACATATCAATCTGATCTGGTGCCACGTCATACCGAGTTATTGACTACCAGATCATCGGGATGTCGAACCTTTTCTAAAGTTCTTCTCATGATATCTTTCAGTCTAGTAGACAAGTAAACTCTTACACGAGGAGTGTTGCATCATCCAATCAATGAATTATTGCGACGCTGACACATGGAATTCTCTAGACATGCACCAAATCAAGGGGACACATGGCATGTACTTCTGCCACATTAAAGAAAACAAGGATCGATGAGTGGGCACCATGTGTTCGAAGTGACATCGACATTTCATGTCAGGTCGGGTCAACGAACACTAGGTTTGATTGTTGAAGTTGTATGTTGGTCGAGGAAAGGATGATCTGGTAAAGATTGGGTCCCATAATCTAAAAAGTTACACTATACACGAGTTTTTGTAGCCTGTTATTTTCTTTCAAAACATTTGGAAAGTCTTATTCTATATAAAGCTAAGAATGCCCAATTCCACAATAAATGTCGGATTAATAAAACAACGTGATAATTTTTAAAACGAGATCTACGGTCTCAATGGTGTATGGACGTTGATCCGACGATTGTTGTGTATCAGTGATATTGAGTCCAATTTGGGCATTTGATCAACATAATGAACACGTTTTTGCAATTGAAGATATCCAAGGATTGTTGAATCAAATCAATCCATGTTTAGCATTGGAAGAATCAAATAACAATTTCTGTTGTTATTTCTTTGTATAAAAATCGACTCAAAGGGATTGTAAAGTGACTTTTTGGCTCTGAACTATTGTCAACTTTCAATAAAATTATTTTTACAGAAGATAGAGAGATTCCAAGTCTCATTTCTGAAGTTATGTATTTTGCTGTTAGATGTTCTTTATGGTTTCATAAACCATTTGCTTCTGTCCAATTAATTTATGTCATAGTTGTTGCAACTTGGTACAACCTCCAATGTAGTAATATTTTAAAGCATTGTTTGAAGTAAATAATTTCCTCTGTTTTACTGTGAGTAAAATAAGACGTGTTCTTTGACATTTTTGCTTATAATTTCAAGTAATTTCATGATACAAATAAGTTTGTTGTTATTTCCTCTATTGAAGAAGGAGTAAGATTTATTTGTATTGAATACCTTGCTCCCTATTTCAATTATGTTTTCTTCATTCTAACTTTCATGCTTTAATATTTTGATGAACATTATGAATGAGATGAGGCCTCTTTATTTTTGGTTTATATTAATTGAAGACTCAGATTAATTAGGGAATTAAAAAGGTCATTTTGATAAATTGAATTATTATTATGAGATGCCTTGACATTGTTCTTTAAGCCTAGAACAATATCAGGAACAACATCTTTTTGGCGTCGGTACCAAGGAACAGATTTGAAAGAATTATTTTCCCAGGGAGTACGACATTGAACATATCCGATTTCTGATGGTGAACATAAGAAGACACGTGCAGGCTCTTTAAATTGCTCTTCACCAGGAGACTTCACTATAATTCTCCTGGTGACTCCATAATTGAATAATCCATTGAAATTTTTGGTAACTTCTCTTTTTTCAAACATGGCATTCGGAAGGAAGAATACAAGATAGAATCTTGATCAAAAGAATACCACACCTGTATCGAATCCAGAAACGTTGCTACAATAAAAAAGTGCACAACATAAATCAACTTCTTCTTCTTCAAGTAAAATTTTTCAACCTAAAGGAACTCAATCAAAATTTAATACTTCTGGAGCAAGGATTATTAATTTTGAATCTAAATTGATAGTTTTTCAATCAAAAGCTAGTTCATCTGAAATTCCAATTAAATTTTCTGAAGTAACAACTAGTTCTTTGAAATTAAAAGATATTGATTTAGGAACTAGTACTTCTAAGCTTGAAGATTCTGAGTTAAAAGTCACCATTTCTGATGTTCTATTTTTTACTTCAAACCTAAAACTTAAGAGTTATGACATTATTTTTGAAGATAAACTTACTCTTGTAGAACTTGAAATTACAGAATCAGAAACAAACGTTGATTTCTCAAAATTAAAGGTTAATTTTCCTGAGCTTAGGGTTACCATTCCCGAGTTTCATGAATATCAACTGCACATAACTACTCGATCAAAATCTTCTTTTTATTCAAAATTTTGAACTGTGATATCCCCTATCTTTTCTCCAAGGAAAGTTAAAAAGGAATCTACAATTTATTTTTCTGAACATATTTCTCCCTTGACTTCCTTCCTTAATCATCCAGATTTCATTTACAAACCCTCATCAATACCTTCTCATTCACCTGAACATATACCATCATTCTCACTTTTCTTTCCTTCAAGTACCTAAAATTTAGGAGAAGAAACTTTCAAAACTTTCTATAATCCTTCTTTTGATCATCAAAAACTTCTTCAAGATATAATGTCTGGAAAGGTGAATCAACAACCAACCAAACCAACCTCCTCCACCTCCACCAAGAGTGTTAAATAGGGATGAAACTAGATATGAACCTCTTGTACTTCCTTCAAATCTTCATTATCTTCCTGATAATTACTTAAAACTGCCACCTAAATTTACTGGAGAAAGTGAAAATGCAACATTTGAACATTTAACCTTCTTTGATGAGTTTGTTGAACATTTATCCTTCTTCGAACATTTAACTACACACGCTCACCTTTTACATAATTTAATGTTAGATTCTAGTGCATCAGTGGTACATGGAAATTTCTTGAAGAAAATATCCTAGGCAGATTTGGTTGTCCACGAAAAATTATCACGGACAATGCCCAAGATTTTAAATCTAGACATATGATTCATTTTTGTCACAAATATAATATAATTCTTGGGCATTCTACTGCATATTATCCTGAAGGAAATGGAGGGGCAAAATCTTCAAATAAAAGTTTAATGAGAATTATTAAAACGATTCTGATTGAAAACAAGAAAGCTTGACATTCTCATTTGAAGTATCCTCTTTGGAAAAACAAAATCATCACCAAAAGATCAACATGTACTTCTCCTTGTCAGTTAATTTATGGTATGAATGAAATTCTACCTATTAATTTTGCTTTGCTTGTTATGAAATTATTTTAGGAAATTGGAGAGGAGCCAAATGATCCGACGAGGAGAGTTAACCAAATTATCAAATTCCATCAAACTAGAGAACAAGTCAATGAAAAGTTTCAAGAATATCAGGACATGATGAAGGTTATTTTTAATAAAAAGGCTAGGGACATAAATTTTCTTCCTAGATATTTGGTTTTGAGATGGGATGATAGAATGGAAGACCCTAGAAAACCTAGAAAAAATGATAGCTTGTGGTTTGGGCCATACATGATTGCAGCTTGTACTTCCAAAATTTGGACGAAGAAATTTTGGAAGTACCTGTCAATGGGCGTTATTTAAAGCATTTCTTTCAGTAGGTAGCATTGTTTGTTTTTCCATTGTATATATCGGTTTGGTTGATTTATATTGTCATTTATTTTCATTTTCAAGCCCTAATGGATTAAGAACTCATTTTATGAATTACAACCTAATTATGGCTAGTTTTTCTTTTCTTTTCTTAGGTAATACATTTCTTCAAATTGATAGTAATTTTCAATTGAAGAATATAACATGTCTTGTTTTTTATAAATTAGAAGTTTGATTTGGTATTCTTTCAGAGCTAGTTTTAGTTTGTTCATTTTGATTGAATGAAACTAAACATTTCTATCTTACTTGAATCTTTATGGAACTGATAAATCTAATCAATGGAATAAAAACTTGAACATGTTGTTTTACAAGTTTGGTGAAAATTTTATTCATTTCTTTATTTTAATTGAAAAAGTAGGTTTAGGGTAATCTTTTTGAAAATTATGCTTTGATATGACTATAGATGATTAAGTTTTCTCAAGGTTAAACCTTAATCATAAAAATTTAAACATATAAATTCTACCGATAAGAGAATGTATAATTAGAATTGAAAGAAAATTAATCTTAGAGTATACTTATACGTGTAGGAAATCCAACTTTATTTTATATCAAAAACATATATAATCCCTAGTGTTATTTAACACATTGATTACCCCCACTTCTAAGCAATAAAGTGAAATTTTAAAGACAGATGGTGAAAGGAAATTCATTAATGATTTCCCCCATCTTGTCCAAAAAGAGATGATGAAAGGAAATTCATAAAATGATTGCCCTCATCTAAAATTAATCAAACATGAAGTGGTGAAAGGAAATTCGATTTGGGGTATGCAGATAACTTCACCAGGGCTATGGACGCTTGTTGGAAGTGAAGCAATATCTGTGATATCTGTAAAGACTATTTCTACATATCTTTATTAGTACTCAGTTATTAATAATTTTTTAGTGATTTCTATATCCTGATTTGATTTGGTTTATCTAAAACAAATTTAAAAATAATTACAAACCTTGAGTAAAGACAAGATCAGTTAGAAATCTAGTGTTTGAGCTAAATTTAAACTGATTACTTTAGACAACTCTTGAGTAAATTTTAATAAGGAAATTCTTATTGGCCTTTCTTGAAATATTTATTCAAGCATGTATCGATTTTGACTATTGACGGATTTATTAATTCTGATGTAAGATTTATCATAAAATAAAAGTTTTAGTTCTTATGTTTCTTTGAAGAAATGTTTAGTTTATGAGAATAATGACTCCCTTACCCAATGAAGGCACACGATTTTCATGTTCTTTAGTGCCTCGCAGGGAGATACAATCCCGAGATGGAGCCTAATGTTGTAACATAGGTTAAAATTCTAATAAAAATACAATTTTTTTATTAGTTTAGACATTTTTGAGTATTATATTAGTTTATTTCTTAATTTTTATGACTTAGTTTAAATTTTTACTTGATTAGGTTTATCTCCTTTGTTTGTTTTATGTTTGTTATTAATTTTAAATATTATTTAAGTTAGATTTAATATTTAGTTTTCACATTTTATATTAATTCATCGTATTTCATTTTTAGTGTTTGCGAGTAGGTATTTCAATAAACATGAAGCTCAACCCGACAATAAAACGACCCTCATCATGGAACGCGCCAAGATCAATGGTTATTATCCTTTCACGTCTCCAGAGATTGTATTGAAAGTCCTGACATGTCGGACCACCGACATCCCGAATGGGAGAGATTTAACAATACCAAGCCTTAGTCCAATCCGGTGCCATGTAAACCGCCAACGGAGCTCTAGCAAAACTAACTGACAAATTCCATGTGGGTACATGGAACCCACTATATATACTAGTCATCTGCCACCTTAGTGCCATCACAAATCAATACAAGGTTGCCATGTAGCCATGGGACCTAGTGGATACTTCAGGTTGACGTCATGTCGGACCACTGGACCCCAGAATTTCACCGCATCCAAAGAACAGTTCATGTGAGTCTGATTCGACGCTATGTCAGCCTCCCAGGTGGCATGCAAAATCGGATCTAGTTAACGAGTGCCACGTGTACACCTAGAAACAACCAACGACATAGGTCAACACCTCAAAAATGGGTGAAACATGTCATGTATTTTTTCCACCTCACTGCCAGCATGGACAAATCCAAGACAACCACGTGTCCAGATTATGTCAGCATGACATTTTGGGGATGAAATCATTGAGTTCCACAACACATCATATTGACAATTTTCATTCATTCATGAAGGAGTATAGATTAATGACAGAGATCAGATCTGGTACATATCAAATCAATGACCAAGATCTTTTCGGATCTCAGACATCGAGACAAACTGAAAGGCTAAGTCTAAAACTCTTCCGACGATTCAGGTACTGACACATGTCAACCGACCTATGCAACCAACCAGGAGGTGCCACACCCACCAGGCTCTCGGCTATCAGATCACCAAACTCATAAACCATAGTTGCACCACATATCAATCCGATTTGGTGCCATGTCATACCAGGTTATTGGCTACCAGATCATCAGGTCATCCAAACTTTTATAAAGTTATTCTCATGATATCTTCCGGTTCGGTAGACAACTAAACTCTTACACAAGGAGTTCCATGTCATCCAACCAATGAATGATTGCCACGTGGACACGTGGAATTCCCTAGATATGCACCAAATCAAGGGGACACGTGGCATGTACTTCTACCACATTAAAGACAACAGGGACCGATGAGTGGGAGCCACGTGTTTGTAATGATGTCATCATGCCACGTCAGGTCAGGTCACCGGACACCGGGTTTGATTGTTGAAGTTGTATGTTGGTCGAGGAAAGGCCAATCTGGTAAATATTGGGCCCCACAATCTAAAAGGTTACACTTTACATGAGGTTATGTAGCCTGCTATTTGCTTTCAAAACATTTGGAAAGACTTATTCTATATAAAGCTAAGACTGCCCAATTCCACGATAAATGTGGGATTAATAAAACAACGCGATAATTTTTAAAATGATATCTACGGTCTTGATGGCGTTTGGACGTTGATCTGATGGTTATCATTTATCAATGATCCTGAGTCCAATTTGGGAATCTGATCAATAGAATGAAGACGTTTTTGCAGTTGAAGAGATCTAGGGATTATTGAATCGAATCAATCCATGTTTAGAGTTGGAAGAATTGAGTAATAATTTATGTTGTTATTTCTTTGTATAAATATTGATTCAAAGGAATTGTAAAGTGACTTTTTGGCCCTAAACTATTGACATCTTTCAATAACATTATTTTTACCGATGATAGAGATTTTTCGAGTCTCATTTATGGAGTTTTGTTTTTCTTGTTAGATGTTCTCTATGATTTCATAAACCATTTTCTTTTGTCCAATTCATTTATGTCATAGTTGTTGCAACTTGGTACAACCTCCACTGCAGTACGATTTTAAAGCATTGTTTGAAGCACAAGATTTCCTTTGTTTTACTGTGAGTAAAATAAGACCCGTCCTTTGACATTTTTTCTTATAATTTCAAGTAATTTCATGATATAAATAAGTTTGTTGTTATTTTCTCTATTGAAGAAGGAGTAATATTTATTTGTATTGAATACCTTGCTCCCTGTTTAAATTCTGTTTTCTTCATTATACCTTTCATGCTTTAATATTTTGATGAACATTATAGATGAGATAAGGCCTCTTTATTTATGGTTTATATTCATTGAAAACTCAAATTAATTAGGGAATTTAAAATGTCATTTTAATCAATTGCATTATTAGTATGAGACGCCTTGACATTGTTCTTTGAGCCTAGAACAATATTAGGAACAATAGATACTAGGACTACATATCAAACCAATGGGAGAGTAGAGTGTAGCTTGCATATACAGTGCATGGTAACTCGAAAGTTACATACGAGCCCTAGACTGATAATTAAATGCATAATCTTTTTAGCTGTCTTTCTGAGAAATTAGAAAGGTAATTAAAATTCCCGTCAAACACCTTCCACAATCCATTCCCATTTAATAAAATGGCACAACATACATCTCATGAGACTAAAATTACCACTCTCAATATTGATTGTTCCTTTGCATCCCCTAGTATTATGTGACATAGGGGTTAGTACCATGGAAATACAAAACAATGATTCATCCTACTAAAAAATAAACAACTTCCTGGTAAGTAAGTAATTAATTATTTTATTTGTTACACATCTAAATTTTTATATTATTATTAGATTAATCCTAATTATATGGATGATTATGTAAGTAATAATAAGTTTTATGTTGATTTGTATGAGAAGGCATATATTATTTTTGAAAAAAAATAAGAGCTAACTTTAGTATATAATTAGACTCTAAAGTGAAAAAAAGAGCTTATACAACACATAGTGAATATTTTTGGTTCAATATTAATGATCTAGATTGGATCATTATATATTTTGGCATCTATCTCGGTACCTTCTGGGTGGAAAAAATTGGAGGAATAAGCTCGCAGAGCCATTTTAGTGGCAAGTCCCAATTTGGAAAATTAGGGTCCAAAAACCACCTGAAATATTCCAGAGCCATTTTGAGGCATCAAACAACATTTTTTTTCAGTCCAAACCTACTATGTAGGAAGATTCTATATTATACACTCCGAGACCTTTCCAATGGTGCAATAATCGTCTCAATCAAAATTTGCATGTGAAAGTTATGCCTCACGCAAGTTCACCTACTGTGTTGACCACTATGGTACGAGTGGATGCCACGTTAACCCCTAATACTCAAATGTGTGGGGGTTATCCACATGTGGATTTTCAAGAATATTATAGAAGGTCCAAACCTTATCACTAATTGAGGGTTGAGGAAGTCAAAACCCTAACCCTAGATGATTATCAGGCTATGTTAAATACTGGGCTGCTAGGAGGAAAAATGGTTCCATTATTTTGTATTGTACTTGTTTCATAATTGAGAAGAGCATCCAAGGAGTGGTATTTTAGGAGAATATTAGAGGAGGTAGGAGATCTCATAATAGTCGTTTAGGCCACAATGTGAAAGGAAACTCCATAGTGAGTGTCTCTTTCTTTGTACTTGTTTTCCATAACCGAAGATAAGAGAGCAGAGCATAGGCCTCACCTTCTAGTTGGGTTTTCTCCCGTATCAGGTTTCCCAAGATACATATTGTGTTCAATTGTGTGGATGCTGTGTATATTTTTTCTTTTTCTTTCATTTTCATATTCAATTAATTTCATAAATTCAAGCAAAGCTAGTAATTAACTAATTTGGGATCTAATGAAATAAGCTGCAAAAATGTAAGATTTTAGAATAGTTTAAGATCCTTTGTGATGGAATGTTCCATTGGAATACCCATGGAAGTTTATAGATCATATTGGTACCAAAGAATTTTTCTTTGGGATATCTATGGAAAGTTGCAGGATCTAGGAATTGGATTAAGAAAAAAGTTGTGGAACCCTAGCAATTGCAGATGAGTTTGTTCAAAACAACCCTCGATATCTAGAAGAAGAAATATTTGCGAGGTTGGAAGAGAAGTCGTCAACATTTCCTGCAATATGTACCTTCTCATGGAAGATCTAGTAAGAAATCTTAGACCATTCGGGGAGGTTGGAGGCTCTAACTTAAAGATCAAATCAGAGGGAAAATTGGGAGATAATGAAGACCCAAAAAAGGAGTCGAGGAAAGAGCCCGAGAAAGAGAAGCTAAGTTCCAATGCCATAACCCCTTCACAGTATTTATTTAAAAATGGAAGCGAAAGTGGATATCAAGCCATACCAAGGTGAGATTGATGCATTAAAGTTGAATAATTGGTTGCAGTAGTTAGAGGTCTATTTCATTGTTCACAATATATATGAGGAGCATAAGATTTCATTCGCCTAACTAAAATTAGAGGGCCATGAATTAACCTAGTGGGAAATCCACATGGAAACACTTAGGCTAGAGGGTGATCCTCCAATAACTAAGTGGGATGATTTCAAAAACATCATTAAGTCTCAGTTTTACCCTGTTGGGTATGTAGATGACCAATGGATCTATTGACATTACTTTAGGAAAAGGCAAGGTAAGAGTATGTAAGAGTACACCACATAATTCATAAATATATATATCATGCCGAGAATCTCACTGAAGAACCTAGATGTACTCCTCAAGTACCTAGGTCTACATAGTCATCTGCAAAAGTAAGTGATTCTCTTCAATCCCAAGAAAATTGATGAGGCCTATGTGCAAGCACAATATCTAGAAAATATAGGCCAGAAGAAAGGACAATCAAGTGGTTACAAATAGAAAGAGCACCAAGATGCTTCCAAGGAGGGAAAGAAGAAGTGGAAAGGAAAAGAAAAGAAGACGACAACCACTAAACATCAATGCAAGGATCCAAGTAACCACTGCAATATCGATGGTCACACTAAAGAAAAGTGTTGGAAGCTACATCTAGAGATGAACCCTAAGAACCACAAGTAGGATGCCAAGAAGAATACCATTCTATCCACAAACTCAAGAAATTATATAGAGATAAACTCATATGTGCATGAGAATATTGTCTTCACTTCAATGTAGCAGGTGGTGAATTTGAGTAGCCTTCATCACAAGGAAGAGAAGGAGATGAAAACACTCTTCAATATCAAGATACAAGTCAAGAAGAGCAAGGTAGACGCTCTATTTGATTTTGGTTCCCAATCCAATCTCATAGCAACCAATCTGGTTAGAAAGATTGGGTTGGAGGTTTGTGATCATCCTAACCCATATCCGTTGGGATGGGTAAACAAGGATGCTTATATCAAGGTCACGAAATAATGTAAGATCAAATTTGTTGTAAGTGTAGAATTTATTGATGAAGTGGATTTATATGTAGCACCCCTTGATGTGTGTGGTGTAGTGTTTGGATGCCCCTACATGTATATGAGGGACACAATCTTCATGCAGAGAGAAAACCAATATCGCCTGATCAAGGATGGGATTCTTTCATAATCAATGCACATAAAGGTAAATCGAAGATCTCATTGGTGAGTTCCAACCAAGAAAAAAAGTTGATTAGTTCAAGTAAGAAGTATGTTTTTCTTTTCCTACGAGAGAATCAACCAGGTGATGAATCGATAAGAGTAAAGGCATCCCTGGAGGGATGTATGGAAAAGAATAAACAAAAATTGGAGGATTTGTTGCAGGAATACAAAGGAGTGTTCCAGGAGCCTAGAGGACTTCCACCTAAGAGGGAAGTGGAGCATGCGATACAATTGTTTCCTAACTCCCCATTACTAAATATTGGGTTGTATAAACAATATGTTTTGGAAGCAGATGAAGTGAAGATATAGTTGTAGCAGTTGTTGGATCAGGGAGTAATTCGACCAAACACTTGACCTTTTGGGTCATCTATCATTATAGTATCCAATAAGGATGGGATTTGGTGAATGTGTATTGACTAGAGAGATTTGAACAAGATTACACTCAAGAATTAATACCCTATGCCTAGGATCGATGATTTTTTAGACCAGTTGTAGCATTCTAAGTACTTCACCAAGTTGGATCTCAAATTGGGATGCCACTAGGTACACATCAAAGAAGTAGACACCTGCAAAACTACCTTCAAGACAAGACAAGTTTTGTATGAATGGTTGGTCATTCCATTTGGTTTATGTAATGCACCAACTACATTTATGAGATTGATGAATGATATATTGCCCCCACATTGATATTTGTTTGTTACAATGTAATTGGATGATATATTGGTTTATATCTCTACCTTGGAGGAGCATATCTCACATATCATGTAGGTGTTAGAGACTTTGAAAAGGCACCGGTTGTTGGCTAACCTCAAGAAATGTGATTTTTCTCAGCAGTCACTAGTGTATTTGGAGTATGTGATCGGTGGAGGGAAGCTCAAGTTAGATCCCACAAATATGGAGGCCATCATAAAATGGTTAGTTCCTACTAATGTCACTCAATTTAGGAGATTTATTGGGGCACCAAAGTACCTACGTAAGTTCATAGCATCATTTTTAGTGATAGTTGCATCACTCCATGCCATAATAGCAAGTGGTGAGAGTTTTTAGTGGGGAAATAATTAACAAAAATCTTTTGACGAGTTGAAACAAAAGATCATTCAAGCACCAGTTCTCACATTGCTAAACTTGCAAAATCCCTTCAAAGTGGATATATATGCAAGTAGGTATGCCATGGGAGAAATTATGATGCAGGGAGGTAAGACACTATGCTATCATTCCGAGATGTTTCATGGGGGAGTTTTGAACTACCCTGCATATGATAAAAAAACCCATGCCCTAGTTCAATCTATTAAGAAGTGTAAGCACTACATGATGGGAAAAGAAACCATTATACACATTGATCACCAACCACTGCAGTATTTGCAGGTTTAGAGTAAGCTTCAACAAACTAAACATTACAAGTGGATGGGTTTTTGATTTGTAAATGAGAGGCTTATAACCTATTCGTCTCACCAACACAGAGCCCTTCTGCTGCAACTTTAATTTTATGCTCTTTTTTTATAACTTAGAAGACTTGCCTAGAAAAGTATAGTCGACCACATGAAGAGGAAGTTGACTACCCAATAGTCAAGCCAGAAAATTTAGTCAGAAGAGGGCAATTCGATTCAGAGGAGTGATTTGGAAGAAGGCAAGTCGAGTTGATCAAAGTCAGGTTGACTAAGGGAGCCAAACCGACTGAAAGAAAACCCGGGTCAAAGTATGGGAAGATTTCAGTCAACTAGAAGGGAAACCCTCTACTAGTTAGATTTGATGACTAGCAACTGAGAAAAATGTTTGGAGGGAGGATTTGAAAACCGATTGCGTAAGAAATTTTTTGGGGCGGTTTTTGGTAACCCTCGATGCCAGGAAATTCCCAAGAGCGATTTTGGCAACCCCACATTAACTAAAAATGTCTTAAATTCGAATTGGATCTTCCAAAGAAAAGAAAAATGTCTTGTCACTTAGTAAACATTCAAGCAACACTAGATTATAAGGAATGATATTTTTATGACTGATGGGCAAATGAAAATGCCCCAATGAAGTTGAGAATGGGAAACATGACCTACATACCAAGTACAAACACCAACTAGCAGCAAAAAAATAACAACAACTCAAAAAGGAGGGCTATCAATTTCCACTACTAAATGGATTTACATGCATGGATAGAGAGTTGTTGGACTGGTTCATTGACCCATGAAGATAGTGTTAATACAATATAGGCTCAAACCATAACTGACACAAAGTTCTCTTTGCTAGACTGTATGCAAGTAGCCATTAAATTACAATACACCACATTAACCATTCATTAAATTATAATGCAAACAATTTAGTCCATAGACAACTAAATTTAAACACAATTAACACACACACAACTCAGAATTTACCCTAGAAACCCAAACGAGAAAACAAACATTATTTTGGCTTCAACCAGGCTCTTTATTATTCAACAATGGGAAAGTTACATGCTCTATAGTTCATATCTATGATCCTCAATGACATATGGGAAACCTATCTACATAATTCATAGCCAAAGAACCCCTTTCTCATTTGGGGATACATGATATAGAAATTTGAGTCAACTAGGAGGATAATTGGAAGGTTTGGCATCCCCAACGCTTCAACTTATTTCAAGTCCGCTTCTCCTTCTTTTGTTTGTTTGTTTGTCTTTTCTCCCATGTGGAAAAGATCTTATGAACATCTCATTAATTATTTTATACAATAATATACTTCCCGAATTTACATACATTATATACAAAATTGGACATCAATCATGATGGTACGGGGCCCTTCATGTCAACAAGTACGCTGAGTAATAAATAGAGTTGCATTACCAACATACAACAAACTCTTTTCATCCTCTAAACATGTCAAGTACCACAAGAACTATGGATCAACATAGTGTAACTTTGAAGCTTCATAATTGAAATCATAATACCAACGATACAAAGATATGCAAATGTGTTGAGGGAAAATGTTTGAAAATAACCATTTATATGTTTTCTTATAGGGGCCTCTGTTGGAGTTGCTTCACACACACCTAGGATTTCTTTTTCCTAAGGTTTTTACTTGTTTATTAGTCATAATTAGTCATTATCCAGTCTCCTATATTTTAGGGGAGAATATTCCACCTGAAGAATATTCTCTTTTAGTTGACACTTCATTTTGACTAGTTGAGTTGAGTCTAGATGCTGCATTGGTTTTGTCACCATGCAACATTGGGATCATCACCATGCTAATGCGCACTTGCCTTGGGATCATCACTAAACTGGCATATTACCCTTGATTCCTTAATCTACTCCTCACTACACTCTGTTCAGTCAATTAACTGAAGACTAGTTAACTCAACTAGGTGGCAGTTCACTCCCGTAACTGCCTGAGAGACTAGACTAGCAGGAAGTTCACTCCTGTAACTTATGGTGTGTGTCTAGATCACTCTAGACCACCACTATGGTGCATTGGTTCTTCTCCAGTGCACATTCATTGAGTTATACAAAGTATATCATGTGTAAATTATTCATTATTCATAACGGTTAATGATAATTCTTCCATTCTTTCTCTCCTCCTTCTTCTTTCTCAATTTCTCTCTGCAAATATGTGTAGTATTTTCTAGATAGATCTATTCTGTTCAGGTTCAACAAATTTACATGGTATTGGATCCGATGGAATGCTAAGCAAAATCTACACCAATTTTTTTTGCAAGTACAAAAGATTGAAGACAGTGGAAAGCTGGATTTCCAAAAAGAATTCATTCTTACACCTTACAACTACTTTGCATGGAAGGAGAGAATATTGATTCATCTCCAAAACAAAGGATTTTATAGGTTAACCTTGAATATAGATACATAACTGACATAAGCCATAGAAAAATCCAAGTACTTAAATCGAATGGATGAAACACTAAGAGCAATTTGCAGTCTTATTTCTCCCGATCTCATTTTTCACATATCTTCCTGTAAGACTCCCAATGAAGTCTGGACCACCTTGGAAGGGCTCTTTGGAAAACAATATAATATGGGGGGACACATGTTGGAGGTGGAATTTCTCACATTGGATCCAAAAATCTTCGACAATATCCAAGATTTCTTTACAAAATTCAAGGATTTACTGTTGCAACTCAAAGCTTGCAGGGTTGATAAATCTAAGGAGGAGAAACAAATGGTTCTCACCATTCTCTCCAAAATTGGTCCTGAATTATCCGTGTTCGTGTCCACATTCCATTCATTCAGATTCACCTACGGAGCCACTTGGAAGATGCCTTCTCTTGAGGAATTTAGCGAATCCCTGACACAAGAGTAGACCAAGCTCATCAACATGGGAAAAATCAAAGGACCAGAGGCGCATGCACTTACTGTGCAATATGGCAGCAACCAATATCATAAATCCAAATATAAAGACAAAAATAAATCTCATGCACATTCGAAGAAGGAAGGGTACACAAAACTGTTCACCGATGCCTCTGGATCCAAAGGGGGAAAGGGAATGAAAGGGGAGAAATGCACGTACTGTCACAAAGGATTCCATCCATAATCCGCATGCATGCAAAAAAAAACATATCTAATGTCTCAAATACTTTAGCAAAAAAACCTTGGAGATCGCATCCCCGAGGGTGCCAAGAAGAAGAAGCTAGATAATCTGAATCCCAAGAAAGGCAATTCTAGCCATGCCTTGATTGCCATCAACTCCTCTCCCAATGCTTGAACCGAATATTCAGGAGCATCACATCACATGGTTGCCTCAAAAGTAATATATTCTTCATTGGATGCATGCAAAGGTCTTCCTATTCTGATGGGGGACAACTCTTCTATCGAAGTCACCGACAAAGGAAGGATTGAACTCACCAACGAAAGCTTTGAGAATGTCATGCACGTTTCCAAACTTTCCGTCAACCTTCTCTCCATGTATCAGATGAAAAATTCTGGCTCTGGAAAGAAATTCATATTCACACCAAATGGCGTGGACATCTATGACATCCAAACCAACTCCAGGGTTGCTACCGGTGAGGTAAATCATCAGTCTAGATTGTATACATTTTCTGAATTCATTGAACCTGATTTTGCTTTACTGCTTACTCATGCTGATGAAAGTAGTAGGATATGGCATGGAAGGTTTGGACATTTGAATTTCGGATACATGCAACAACTTAACAAGCAAATATTGGTTGATGGTCTACCAAACATCCATTTCTCCAAGGGATTATGTGAGGGATGTGTTCTCGGAAAACACCCTCAAGAGAAATTTGACAATGAAAAGTCTCAGAGAGCTTTTGCACCTTTAGATATGATCCATAGTGACCTTATGGGTCCTTTTCTGCATCCATCCATCAATAAAGCGATGTTTGTTCTCATTTTTTTTAATGATTTCTCACGTTTTACATGGATCTACTTTCTCAGGCAAAAATCTGAGGTCTTTCAACACCTCAAAGATTTCAAAGCCCTGGTTGAGACACAGTCCAGAAATAATATCAAAGTCCTCTGAACTGATAACGGGGGAGAGTATGTGAATCATGAGATCCATGATATTTTCCATGAGGCAAGGATTCAGTTGCAACATACAATTCCCTATACTCCGCAACAAAACGAAGTTGTTGAGCGGAAAAATAGATCTCTAAAGGAGATGACATCTTACATGTTGCATGCAAAGTCACTACCACAGAGACTATGGGAAAAATAACTTAATTGTGAAACATACATCCAAAACAGATCTCCCCATAGATCTGTCAAGGATAAGACCCCCTACGAGGCTTGGAGTGGCCTCAAACCGGAAGTGACCCACTTTCACATTTTCTGTTCACGTGTATGGGCTCGGATTCCCTCTGAAAAGAGGAAGGCACTTGATCCACAGAGCACTGAGTGTATTTTTCTTGGATACCCCGATGGTGTGAAGGGATACATGCTTATTAATATTTCCTCGGATCGGATCATCATTGAGCGTAATGTCCAATTCGAGGAAAGTGTCTCGCATGTACCTCAACAGCCGCATGCAGACACCTTCATTCTTCCACCTGTCCGAGATGATGAACATGCACATGCTGACTCTTCTTCAGATGAGAGTTCTGATTTAGAGGAGTCAGATGATTCAGATACAGAGTCAGTACATTCAGATGCAGAGTCAGAGAATCCATATGCAGTTGCAGAGCCAGAGCAGAGGCCCAAGTGGGAACAAACTACTCTTCAAGATGCAGGGGATTTCGTTGGTGATCCAGTCAATACTAGGAGGACTCGATCTGATTCTGAGGAGCCTCCTATTGTAGTCACTGCCATTGAACCATTTCCCTCCAGGCATATTTTCTTAGTTCACTCTTCAGATCCACAGTCTTATGGCGAGGCTACTGGAAATCCCTTTTGGGAATCCGCCATGCAGGAGGAGTACAACTCCCTCCTCGAGAACCAGACTTGGGATCTGCTTCCCCTTCCTTCTGGGAGGAAACTTTCCAGATGCAAATGGGTCTACAGGACCAAGAGCGCAATGGGTGGACAAATTAGCAGATATAAATCCAGGCTTGTTGCCAAAGGCTTTCAACATGTGCATGGTATTGACTATGATGATACCTTCGCTCCAGTAGAGAATATGGATTCCATACGATTGACACTTTCCATTGTGACAACCAAGGGATGGGAAGTCCATCAGATGGACGTGAAGAATGCATTTCTTCATGGTGATCTATCTAAGGAGATATATATGGAGCAACCCAAGGGATTTATAGAAGACTCATCTTTGGTCTATCGACTGAAGAAGTCCCTTTATGGCCTCAAGTAGGCTTCGAGGGCATGGTATGCCAAGATGGATTCCTACCTATTATCACATAACTTTGTACGTTGTAAATCAGACCCGAATGTATACATGCTCAGGACGACTGATTCACTTCTAATTTTAGTTTTGTATGTTGATGATTTGCTAATCACCGGTTGCTCAAATTCAGGGATTGTTACAGTCAAGAGAATTATACATGACAAGGTTTTGATGATGGACATGGGTCCGCTACACTTCTTCCTTGGACTCGAGATCAGTCAGGATGCATCAGGCATCAAACTGTCTCATGCCAAGTATGCACGAGATCTACTTGAGAGATTTGACATGATAGACTGCAAGTCTGCTCCGACTCCTTTCCTATCAGGAGTCAAACTTGAGGATGGCGGGGAGACTCCACTAGTTGATAACACACTGTACAAACAACTAGTGGGGAGCTTGTTGTATCTCACACACTCCAAACCAGGCCTCTCCTATGCAGTTGGTGCAGTTTCCAAGTTCATGCAAGAGATGCATGAGCTACATTGGAAGGCTGCAAAGCATATCCTTCGATACATACATGGCACCATCACCTTTGGGATTCATTATGCAGAAGACTCTACATCAGATCTCATCGGTTTTACTGATTCTGACTAGGCTTGCAATAACACTGATTGCAAGTCCACATTTGGTTACTCACTCAGTCTTGGTTCCGGGCCTATCCATTGGTCGAGGAAGAAGTAAGCTTCCATTTCTTTATCTTCATTTGAGGTAGACTAAAAAGGGGTAGTTAACATAACCATTCAGGCTATGTCGCTACAACATTTTCTCACTGAGTTGGGCATTCAATTTCATCGATCGATCATCATCTGGTGTGACAACCAGAGCACTCTAAAGTTCTGCAGAGATCTAATTCAGAGGCAACGTACGAAGCACATCGAGATCCACATGCACTACATTCGGGACTTAGTACATGAGGGGATCATTTACCTACAGTTTTGTCCTTCAGCAGAACAAATGACAAACATATTCACCAAGACCTTCACTGAGAAAAAGTTCCATTCTCTGCGAAGTCGTCTTGTAGTGAAGGACACAGTTGCCTAACAACTGTATTTCTTTTTTTTACATACATTGTACTACGAGGGGGGTGGGGGTTTTACCATGAGGTTTTCCCTCTTTCCTCACTTTATTTCAATGTATCTTTTGTATTTGGGTACCTAACATGACCCCGCTGTTGGGACCCATTCTTTATTTTCACCATAGTGATGTTAAGGGGGGTTGTTGGAGTTACTTCACACACACCTAGGATTTATTTTTCCTAAGGTTTTTCCTTGTTTATTATTCATAATTAGTCATTATCCAGTCTTATACATTTTAGGGGAGAATATTCCACCTCAAGAATATTCTCTTTCAGATGACGCTTCGGTTTGACTAGTTGAGTTGAGTCTAGATGTTGCATTGGTTTTGTCACCATGCAACATTGGGATCATCACCATGCTAATGCACACTTGCCTTGGCATCATCACTAGACTGGTGCATTACCCTTGATTCATTAATATACTCCTCACTACACTCTGTTCAATTAGTTAACTGAAGACTAGTTGACTAGTTAACTCAATTAGGTGGCAGTTCACTCCCGTAATTGCTTGAGAGACTAGACTAGGTGGCAGTTCACTCGCGTAACTGTTGGTGTGTGTCCAGATCACTCTAGACCACCACTATGGTGCATTGGTTCTCCTCCAATGCACATTCATTGAGTTATACAGAGTATATCATGTGTAAATTATTCATTATTCATAACGATTAATGATAATTCTTCCATTCTTTCTCTCCTTCTTCTTCTTTCTCAATTTCTCTCTGCAAATGTGCATAGTATTTTCTAGATAGATCTATTCTGTGCAGGTTCAACACATTTACAACCTCAATTATTAAGATTATATCATAAATATATAGATAAGTCTTGCAATCATTTGAATGGTATTTATAATAGGTGACAATTTTTTTTGAGTCAACAATATATTCTTCAATTAAAAAATATATTGATTCCTTTTTATATAACAATTTTTTTCACATTTATAGAGTGGAGAATTAGTATTGTGTTTGTCTGGTGTCTTATGTGTTGGGATAGTAAAATAACCACAGAGGAGAACAAAGGATTTGAAAGCATTTTTGGTGTCTAAAGACATTGTTGCACTAAAGCATAAATGATATTCCTGATATGATGGTGATAGACCGATTCAAGGGACCATATATAAATAGGTTTAATAGCCTTAGATCACGTCGGTTGCAATTTTCTGTGAAAGGTGGATCTGGTATTCGAAGTGCACATGTTCAATGCATTAATTTATTCGATGGTCGGACCCAATAATGGTCGAATCCCTTGATCTGACAAGGTGAGTCTTACCAAGGAACCCAATGTTCCAACACCCCCCCCTGTAAACTCAGCTTGGAGGAAAACAAATTACATAGCACACAACTTTCCCCTTTAATTTGTTCTAACTGCAAAAGCTAATAAAACATGGTACAACAACACTATTAAATAAATTTAAACATTGTCACCATCAAATTTTATTAATGAAAAAAAAAAGTCATGCATTGCAAAACTAAGTATAAAACTGTTGTCCAAAACACAGTGCCAGTCGGTCAGTCGACTAGACAACATGGGCCAGTCGATCAGTCAACTAGACAAATAATGCACCAAGATAATTAGTCTCTATCAATCCAACAATATTTGTATCCAACAGTCTCTATATCCAACAATGTTTTTCAAGTAGGTATGGTAAGTAGTGGTAATCCCCCCCTTAAACACAAATGAGGGATCGATAAGTAGCAAAAACAATTCTTTTCGAAAAACACCAATGGATGAAACAGTTGACAAACACTCTAGTTGAAAAATACGATCGATAAATACTTCAATGGATACTCTGGCGATTGTGATGTCTGGTTGATCCTCGATCAACCACTTCCAAGGAAATCAAGAGTAACTAAGATGAACATTATATGACGATATAACTGATGATACCCAACAATATGAAGTCCTGAAACATATGGTCAAATTATTCCACGACCATCCATCAATACAACCACAATCTATCCTGGTAGTAGGCATTGGCCCACAGTTCTATCTTTCACATCGTTTATGCAAATATTTGAAGGCATAATGGAAATTCATTTGATTTTTACGACAAGGATGATTATAAAGAATAGATGTTTATTCTGGATGTAGGCTCAAGGTCTAGTTTTATTATAAGAGTAGAACAACCCAACATATCAACAACAAAGTCATATAGAACAACATTCTCAATTTATGGTAGGTTAGGAATAGGAAACTCATCGATCTGTTCAAGATAATCATAGTAGGTTGCTCATCTAGCAAACTAACTTGAACTCCACTTGCAAAAAATAAAACTTCCTCAGTTGCAGCAAGTCTAGGTGTAGGTAAGGAGGAAACAACAACATCATATCCATGACTCGTTCTAGGTGAATTCATCTCACGTGTAATAAGAATAGAAATACCCTGTCCATTCTTTCCAAGTCCTCCTCTGAGATACCCATTTTTCTCAATAGATGGAACCCGATACCTGTAGTGTGTTTCTCAAAAAATGGAGAAAGAGCATTATCAGTAGTGCATAAATCAACAAAATATTTTTTACAAAGAACATCAGGGGGTGAAGAAGTAATAGGTGAGCCTAGAAGATAAACAACAATATTCTTCTTCTCAACATTTTGCAGTTGGTGAACTTCTTCTTCAAGGTTCTGTTTGCAATCCTGAAAGTCCTAAATAGTCTCATCCTTCTTAGTTAGTTGCAATAGAAAAACATCATAATCTTATTTTAAATCGTGATATTGATAAAAAAAAACATGTTATCTTCTTGAAGAGGAGCAACTTCTGCATGAAGCTCATCAACAAAGTCATGTAAGTGGGAAACTTCAACAGTCAGTTGGGCATTAGTTTCTGTGAACTAGTAGATTTTCTATTCCTAAGGAAACATTTTCTGAGTGAGGGAGAGCTTTAACTTCTTCCTCCATATCTTCAATAAGATCATCCTTGTCCTGAAATTTGTCTGTAAGAGTTTGGAAGAATCATACACTCAATAGAGATCAATCCACAATGGCTTCACCTCATTCGTGTTTTCTCTATTTTCTCTCTAAACCTAAGATCACAAACCCAACTACTCTAATACCATGTTGGGACAAGAAAATAATCGGAGAGGAGAAAAAAGGATTTGAAAGAAATGGTGGTGTCTAAATACACTGTTGCACAAAAGCACAAATTATATTCATGATTTGATGGTGATAAATCGATCTGACAGACCTTATATAAATAGGTTTGGATATGGACCAAACCAAACAACCACAAATCACGTAAGTTGTAAGTGTCCATGAAATGTGGATCTAAAATCTGAAGTTGACACGGTCAATGCATTAATTTAGTCAACGGTCGGACCCAAGAACAATCGACTCCCTTGATATGACAACGCAAGGTTTACCAAGGAACCCAATGTTCCAACATTATGCTCACTAACTTTGTTAGAGACATTGAATTTCATAACATCTTTATTTTTTATTCCCACATTTTTGCTAAATGTTGAAATTTTGATTTTAGTTTTATGTACTTATAAGTTCAAAAATGTTGACTCCAATAAAATTGAAATTAGTAATATCGACAATGTAGCTATATTGTCAATTTTTTTTTTATCCTTCATGGGTTCGTACATTGGTTGTCTTATGTGATGATTTGTCAAAATTAACACACTTTTCCTACTAATCACATATTATATTAACCATTGATGGAATGTCCCAAATGTGAAATTAGTAGATATTGAAAGGATTGTGTGACAAACAAAGTTCCTCACAATATTCTCCTTCATATCCATATCATTCCACATTTACAACATTTTTTTGGGTGCAATAAACTAACACAATTTACGGATTATCATGCACAATTTATGTGAATTCCTACAAATGATTTTGCATTCAGGGGAATCAAAGGAAAGATGCCTCGATTTTTAGAGATGAACCTAATAATTTTAGGTTCACATAGCAATTGATGGTGTTAATCCATTTGGAGAGCTTAGCTCCATTTACTCATTGTGGATAGTTTTTGTTTTAAACAATCACCTTCCTCCTTGAATGTCAATATGGGAGCGCACCATGTTGACATTGATACTTCCAAGTATTTATTTCCATTTATATACAACATATGACAACAAATTTGATTTTTAGTACACAATTTTTGTGTACAATGTAATAAACATGTGTTTTGAAATAATCACGTACATACCAAGTAAGAGATATGGATGCACAAGATATCAAATTTAGGTTGTCCAAGGTGGAGGGGCCAATGGAAACCATACAAAATATGATGGTAAGGAATGTCGACATCCTAGATATGGAAAGAAAGAAAGAATTTGAAGATTTTACAAAGGATCTCTAAGGAAACATCAAAACATAATCTCAAAAACTTGGAGGAAATTTTAACTGTACTAAGATTCTTCAGTACTTCTAATTCACCTCCTTGAGAAAAGGGTATAAATAAAGAGGGTTGAGTTCCCAACCCACAATCATTCATCAATCCAAGATCCATATCATCACAGGTTCACTGTGAGACGAAGGAAGTACATTCCCAATATTGATATGAGGAAGCTTGACGGTAATGACCCAATAACGTGGATATTCTAGATGGAGCAACTCCTTAATCTACACCAAGTGCCAACTTTACAACTTACACTATACCAACAAACCCATATGTATATTTATCATATCTTTTTTTTGTCAATTATTCTTAGTAGAAAAATATTGATATCAAGGTGATACCACCATTTGTCTAGGTGGGCACAAAACATCATTCATTCCATGCATGTCTTTATAGATTAGGTGATGTCTCATTCATTCTTCTAGATAGAACACTTTAGACTTAGATTAAAGAAACATGGTTTTAAATAGTTAGCAATATTTTCTTACAAGGTTCTGGGAAGTTTCATGAATAATCAATGATATTTTCTTATAAGATTGTGTGATGCCTCTTGAACAATTTATGATATTTTCTTACAAGATTGCATGACGTCTCATGGATTATTCTAAATAAAACAATTTAGACCAAAATTAGGATGAAAAGGTTTTCATTACAAGGTATGTTTCCTATTACAATTTAATATTATGGCCATGTATGTCAAACCTCATCTTTAATTTCATAGGTATAGTGTACATAGGGTTGTAGAGAATATCCAACCAAATTCTACCTATCAGTGCTCGCATGTTCACAAAGTTATTCAATGTATCAATTCTGATCACAAACCCTTATATGTACAAATACCAGAAGTAAACTGAACCCATGTTGAAATCCCTGAAACCATTATAAGGTATATATAGTCCATTCAACCATCCAACTCAACAAAGATGCGAATGAATGGGTATAAATATTAGCCCAATGATTAGAAAATATCGTCACAATAAGGAAAAGAAAGGGTTTTAACAATATGCTATTAGAACCCATTAGGTCATTCATTTATCATTTGGCACACATGCAATGAGGTCTCAATAATCACATCTTTGAAAACTAACCTAATAGAAAGGATCATCCCCATAGTCAATTTTGACCTACATGTATGATATATGAAATTAACACTTCATAAGTTTAGAATTTTGCGATGTGCCTTTAATACTTTAAAGGGGAAATTATTCAACAAACTAGATGATATACACAAAACAAACACTTCTGCTAGACAACTCTCGTATGATTATTTAATGTAATTTATTTACCTTGGTATTTCAAGGACACAAATTTGTGTTATGACGATAGTTTAGCTTCCCATTGTAACAAATTTAGATGTTTGGGTGAGGAGATTTGTTAGACGCACTATGGGTGGAATATGAATGTGTTTTGTCCTTCATTCACATGGAAATAAAACTGCACAGTTATAATTAGCAAAAGCTTGAATGATCATATTGCTTCATGTAGATGGATGCCAAAAAAAATTAAAAACTTCAGAGAACAATATTTTTTTTTCTCTAAACTTAGATTATGTTTTCCCATTAAAAAAAGACAACTCTTGATCTTTTGACCACATGCGATTTGAGATCTGTGCATGTAAGACCAAGAAAAGAAAATTGTGTAGTTTACAACGACTTCCAAATATGCTAATACATTGTTCAAGGTAGCCATAATTTTCATGTGAACTGAGATATGTGCATGTAAGACCAAGAAAAGAAAAAATTGCAGTTTACAACGGCTTCCAAATATGCTAATACATTGTTCAAGGTAGCCATAATTTTCTCGTCTGATAGAATATTTCCAAAATATTAGAAATATCCCTTGCAGGTAAATTTTAATGGAAATTTGGTCCATATGATGTTGCCGGGGGTGATGTCCAACATCACCCCCACACCCACATCCACACCCCGGCCCCACGACCAAGTATTGGTCCCCGTGACCAAGACTTGGCCGCAAGGAGCTGGGGCGATACCTGACATCACCCCAACACATATGATGTTTGGGTGCCGAGGGTGATGTTCGACATCACCCCCACATCCACACCCCCACCCCACGACCACGTATTGGCCCCTTGACCAAGACTTGGCCACAAAGAGCTGGAACGATGCCCGACATCACCCCAATACCTCTGATCGGCAGACAATCGATGCTTGCACGACTAGACGAGAATCTTGATCACTTGTTACATGTTGAATAAGCATTTTGTGCAAAGCAAGGCCTCCATCAAGAAAATAAAGGACTTGGTGATAAGAAGATAGTGCCAAAAAATCTAAGGGACGTTGTAAGACAGAGGCTGAAAACTGTCATGCAACAAGCAGTCTAAGATTTGGAAAAAAAAACCTTGACATACAAATGGTTTCCACAACCTTGGAGAATCAATGCTATGGAAAATATGAAAAATCATTTTACAACTCTCAAGTAGACGACACAATCTGGTGGCTTGAAAATCAATTTTGGTAGACATTCAGAGTTGGATAGAACCTAATGTTGCTCTGCATGACAATAACTCCATTTCCTCCTTGATCATAAATGAAGATGATCCTTCAACAAAAATCAGTTGTTGTCCAAATGGGCTTGGAACATACTCTATTGATAAACCCCATAATCTCGAGAAAGTTGATGAAAAACAAATATTTGTTGGTGTAACACACCCGGCCCCTGAGTATATTTCCTAGGGATAGGGCATTCAAATTTTTGTCTTCCTTCTTAGATCAGATACTCCTTTCCTATATCTATCATATTTCTGGTTATCAAGGGCTCTCCAATCGCGGTCAGCATGCTCGTATATGAGTTCAAGATTGAAAGACATGCTCTGGTAAAGGATCTTAAGAAATTCATTGGTTGAGATCCATGTAGCATCCACGGGAATCCATTACCAGGTTCTCTCCACTCGCAGGGAAATTCCATTCATCACCTAAGCCAATGACGAACTCGATACAAATCTATCATATCAGATGTAGAGGAGTTTGACACTTCCACACTTTGGTGCTTTAGAACTTCGGTGTTGATCGCTTCCTTACTGTCCACATACGAGAGATACGAGACCTCCTGTAGTCCTAAACCTCCGAAGTATGGTAAGCTTACCACGTGGCTCCAACCTTCAGGCTATTTGGTCTCTCTTTAATGCTACACCCCAAATCCTTTGGACTCTCGAAGTCCTGGACTCCTAGAGTTTTGGTCACTTCACCAACCACTTTGTGTAGGAGGGCACGTACTAGGGGCTGACATGTAGAAGGGGATAGGGGCTGACACGTAGAAGGGTCTAGGGGTGACACATGTCAGTATCAATAGGCATATAGGGTCTACGAAAATCACAAATCGAGATGACACGTGGCACATTGATCGTGCTTCCACATCACCCCGGTGACGTCGAATTTCCACGTCACACCAGACTGACAACCTTCTAACATCCCTCAAATCTCATGGTCGAGATCCGACCACATGGATACATAGATCCACGACTATTGTTACTTCACGACTCTTACCTTTGGGATTTTTGTGATGCAAACTCTTCTTTTCTCCCGAAGTTGGTCAACGTTGGGATGACCACAACCCAGATCTGACGATTAGGAAAATTCACGAAGCGTCCTCAAATCGATGACTCTTGTTACTTTGGGCTTCAGAGATTATCGACACACCACACCTCAAATTCCTGGAGTGCCCAGTCTCCAGACTAAGGGATCTGGCGCCACGTGTCCCCTATATATCGACGGTTGAGAGGAATCCTGAAGAATCCAAGGATTGACGGTCCTCATTACTTCATGACTTCGACCTTTGGGGATTTTGACATTACAACACCCCTATCCTCCCGAAGCGGTCAACACTAGGTTGACTACATCGTAAATCCGACAACTAGGAAAGAACCTGAAGGATTTGACATTACAACACCCCTATCACCAAAGTACCGTGTGTGGGTCCCTCCTTCTGGATGATTGGACGGTAGGCGGGGCTCTCGACGATCTCCCCCAAATATACCGTTCTCCTTTACTTCGTAACTTCAGCGTTCGGGGAGTTTGATGCTATGGCATCTCCATTCTCCCAAAGTGGTACTCCTATGAATTCGTCTTGGTGTAGATCCAATGGCTGAGGGAACCTTCGAACATTCTCGATCGGTGGCTTGTGCTACTTCGCGATGGGGGATTGGATCCCAGTTTAGTCGGTAAGATAAGTCCATGTAACTACCAGTGAAACCACCCAACGTCGGTCAAAATTACAGGTAACCGTAACTCTCGGTCACCTTTGGCCGGTTTGTGACTATTAGGGTCGACAATACTTCGAAGTCCCGGACTTCCAGAGCTTTGAAGTTAGAAGGACTTGGCTCCGTTAGGCTTAGCATAGGGTTCCTGGATTTTGGTCACACATGTCCTTCTAAACTCTTGTGAGTTAAACACATCTTCCTCATCGTGAACTTGCTGAGGACTTGGGCATAATATCTTAGTCACACAGCTAGGAGTTCTAAGAAGATATCCTCTTTACACGGACAGGGACAAATTGACACAAGGCTCTCTATCCCATCCCTCCTATAGGTTTATGTCCCAAGACGCCTTGAAGGATAAGATGGGGCATATAGATGATCAATCAAAAGCATAAGTTCACAAGAAGACAAATGCATACACATAGCTTGACCATTCAATACAAAAACCATTTATAGATAGATAAATACATGCATTCACCCATTATTCCATTTTAATGCACAAAGTATGAAAACACTTATTAGAACTAGATGACGTGATGCGACTGATGAAAGGGGTGCATGTTTCCACCCAACCATAGGCTCAGTCACTCCTAACGGATTTACCAATGGCCATCCCCGAGCTAGACCATGATGCTCTGAGAGATAATTCTTTCTTCCGGCTCAACAATAGTCAGAGACAGAGGTTACTCTCCTCCTCCCATAGGATCCTAGCAATGGGTTCTCTCTATACCATGCAAGGAGGCATGCCTGAGTACTTCCTCAATCACTCAGCACCCTTATTTATCCACTTGTATCATAACCCTACTAGCCACTTCCTGCGACTAGAACATGTTCATTTCTTTGTTCTTCCTTGAAATTGATAACTTAGTCTCTCTTCTCTGCTTCTCTTCGCAGCTCTTCCTCTACCCACCACGCCTGCCTTTCTTTCCTTCCTCAACAATATTGTGTGTGGCCCGAATTCCTAGTATGTGGTCAGGTCTGAAATCATTTTGGATGGGCGCTCTGCCCCGTCCCCTCATTAACTCTTGAGGATGCTTTCCCACCTACCATCCTGACTGTAATTCATCCCTGGGTCAAAGGACTATTCTGGTCCTGAGAAATTAAATCCAACAAGGTATTGTTTTGGTGGGGGTTATCTCAACCATTCCTGGTTCCCCTCACCATCTCTTTCATATCATTTGTGGTCTATCTTGGCAAACCCATGCTTTCAGCAGTCATGCAACACTTGTCCATTTCTATTAATAATAGAAATTATATTCCTTGACCTTTTATACAAAGGTTCATCAAATCAAACATTCACACATATCGAGTTTTCCATAGTCTCTTGGCCAATATATTTATATTTACAAACTGGGGGAAACAAGGGTGTTACAATCCCCTCCCCCTTAAAGGAGCATCGTCCTCAATGTTCTATCTGTCAATGTGTTCTACATATACATAAGTAAACAAAAAGGGATATGTTTGTTTCATGGCATCCTCCATCTCCCACGTAGCCTCATCTGGGCCAAGGTGTTTCCACTGCACCTTGACCTGTGAAATGGTTCGGTTCCTGAGTGAGGTTTCTTTCCTGTCTCGTATGCATTGAGGGCCTGGCAGGAATTCTCCCTCTTCCTCCACCTGAATCATAGACTAGTTGATTATATGATTAGAATCATGTACATATTTATTCAATAATGAAACATGGAAAACATTATGTTCCTTCACCATGGGAGGGAGTGCTAGCCTATAGGCTAAGGTCCCACTCTCTCTAATATTTCAGAGGGTCCACAATATCGGGGTGCCAGCTTGGCACAAGCTCCCATTCTCATGGAACTCTTCCCAGGTCTAATTCCGAGATAGACATGGTCTCATGTCTTGAACTCTCTGGGAGTTATCTTTCTGTCGACGTAACTCTTCTGTCTATCCTGAGCAGTTTTCATATTTTTCTTTATCTGAATTACTTGTTGTTCCATTTCTTTCAGCATGTCGGGTCCAATTGTAATTCTATCAACTGGATTACTCTAGCTGATTGAAATCTTGCACTATCTACCATAGAGGGCTTCAAAAGGGTTCATCTTCAATGACTCTTGATAACCGTTGTTGTAAGAAAATTCTACCAATGGCAGGTAGTCTTCCCACTTCTTAGGCTGATGCATTACATGCATCCTTAGCATGTCATCTAATATTTGGTTCACTCTTTTTGTATGTCCATCCGTTTGAGGGTGATAGGCCATGCTAAACAAAAATTTAGTCTCAAGACCACCCATTAATGATTTCCAAAAGCTTGAAGTAAATTTTGTGTCTCTGTCAGATATAATATCCCTAAGCATACCATGTAATATGAATATCTCCTTCATGAAGATGTTGGCAATATCTATTGCCTTGCAAGTTGACTTGACATGAACGAAGTGAGCAGGCTTGCTCAATTTTTCCACCACTACCATGATGACATCATTATGTTTGGCCGATTTTGGTAATTCGGTGATGAAATCCATGGAGATGGTTTCCCATTTCCATTTTGGAATTGGTAGAGGCTGTAACAACTCTGCTGGGTGCCAATGTTCTACCTTAACTTCTTGGCATTCTAGACACTTAGCTAGATAGTCAACTATGTACTTTTTCAATCCAGGCCAAAAGAATTGTTTCCTAGTGGCCGTGATCATTTTTTGATAACTTGGATGACCAACATATGGTCTCTTGTGTAGTTCATCCATTATGTACCTCTTCAAGTCATCACAACTTGGAATATACAATATGTTTCTGTAGGTCAACAAGTTTTCATCAAGCATATGATAGACTTCATACTTTATCCATGTGGGCTCTTGCTTTAGGTATGATGTCACGGTCTTGAAAAATGCATTTGTTTCTTGTGCATTCCTGACTATCTCCCTGACATCCATTTCACAGGTGCTTACCGCTGCCAGGTGAATTATTTTTACACTTCTGCTAAGGGCACTGACCACCCTATTTTATTTTCCTTTGATGTGTTTGATTTCAAAATCAAACTCACTAAGGAGATCCATCCACCTAGCTTGTCTAGCATTGAGCTTTGGTTGATCAAAAAACTGCCTCAATTGACAACGGTCTATCATAAGTACAAATCTCCTACCCAGGAGGTAATTCCTCCACATTTTTAAATCATGCACTATGGCATCCAATTCTAGATCATGGGTCATGTAATTGATTTCATGCTCATTCAATTTTCCAGATTTGTAACAAATTACACACCCTTCTAGCATAAGGACTCCTCCGATTCCTTCCTTACAGCCATCTGTACACATGAGGAAGTCATCATCAGGGTCTGAAATCTTCAGTATGGGTGCGTGGGTTAGAAGGTACTTCAGTTCTTGAAATCTTTCTTCACATTCTAATGTCCAAGTGAATTTAACCCCCTTTTTCTTAAGGGCAGTGGTTGGACAACCAATCTTGGAAAACCGTTTTATGAACCTTCTATAGTATCTGGCTAAGCCCATAAAGGACCTGATATCAGATACATCCTTTGGGATATGCCGTTCCATTATAGATTTGATCTTGTCAGGGTCTACTGTGACTCCTTCTTCAGAAATAACATGGCTTAAGTAATGGACTTGCTTTTGGAAAAAGTCACACTTGCTAAACTTGGCGTAGAGATGATGCTCTCTTAGTACTTGAAGCATTAATTTAAGATGTTCTTCATGCTTCTCTCTGTTCTTGGAGTAGATTAGGATATCATCAATGAAAAACAATACAAATCTGTCTAGGAATTTGCTGAGTACATTATTCATCAAGCACTTAAAAGTGACAGGGGCATTGGTTAATCCAAATGACACCACCACAAATTCATAGTGACCATATCTTGTCTTGAAAGTTGTTTTTTGGATGTCTTCATCCATGATTCGGACTTGATGGTATCCAGACCTTAAGTCAATCTTTGATAAAATGGAAGCACCCCTTAATTGGTCAAACAAGTCATCAATTATTGGTAAGGGATATTTTTTCTTTATGGTTGTTTATAGTCTATGCACAGTCGGAGTGTGCCATATTTATTTTTCACAAACAAGATGGGTGCTCCCCATGGAGACATGCTAGGTCGGATGTACCCTTTGTCCGTCATCCTCTTTAGCTATAGCTTGATATCAACTAGCTCCAGTGTACTCATCCTATAGGGCGTTCTAGACATTGGCACTACTCCTGGTGCAAGTTCTATGGAGAAGTCAATGTCTCTTCTTGGAGGTAGACTTGGTACCTCTTCTGGAAACACGTCTTTATACTCTCTTAATATGGGGTGGCCCTCTAGGTTTGGTTTTTCATCCTCAACAAATTCCAACACATGTATTGCATATAGAGGACATCCCTTTCTGCAATAATTTTTCATTTGAAGGGATGATATTCGTCTCACTGAGACAAACCTCTAAATCCCTTGGAGGGTTATTTTCCCCCCCTTTTCATTTTCACATTCCAAAGTCTTATGGTAACAATCCAACTTGGTTTTATAAGTGGATAACCAGTCATACCAACCAACATGTCATAAGATCCTAGGGGAAGTATGTTAAGAGTCGCTTGGGTGGGCAATCCATCCATAATGAATTGGCAAGATGGTATGACCTCTGCTACTTTTCTTTTTTTTCCAGTGGCTAGTTGTACCAACCATGGATTAACATGTCTAAATGGTTGCAGTTTACACTTATCAATAGTCTGAGGGGCCACATAACTCAAATTAGAACCAAGGTCAATTAAAATAGAAACTAGACGGTTGGTGATCATACTTTCCATCTCCACCACTAAAGCTTGGTGGTTGGCTTGTTTATTATCTAAGGTTGCATAAATCCATGGCACGATCCTAGCCACATCATTGACTGTGGTAGATTATTGGATATTGTAGACTCTCCTACTATTCTGTTGTCTGTGTGGACAATCCATCAATATATGTTCTTCTCCACAACCCCAACATTTCAAGGGTTATTTATTTGGGTTATCAATATTTCCCGGGGTTGCTCCAAAAGGTTTATTTCCATTCTGGGCGGGGAAATTTTGTTGATACACACTTCTAGTAGGAAGGCTCATCCTAGAACCCTTCCCATAGTTCTTAAATCTTGATGATTTAATCCCCTTCTTATTGAATCCCGAACTACTTTTCTTCTTCCAGTCCTCATGAGGTTCTTTCTGACTCCCGAGCTGTTCATAACAATACCTTGCCTTCCAGATATTGTCTTCTAAGGTATTTGGCTCGTCAAACTCAATCATGTCCCGGTAGGTCTGAGGTAACCCACTAATAAATCGTTTCACTTTTACCTTTTCATCCTTTATGTAGGGTACATACCTTAGCAGCTCAAGGAATCTATTGACATATTCCTCTATGGTGAGTTGTCCTAGCCTAAGTTCATAGAAATCCTTAGTCTTCCCATAAAAGTATTTCTCTGACAGATACTTCTTATTGAAGTATATCTCAACTGTTTCCATGAAAATTCCTTCTCATGGATTCATTTCACATTCCTAAGGTCTTCCCACCAAATGGAAGCCTTTCCATTCACATTGAAGATGGTTATTCGAGCCTTCAAGTTTTCAGAGTAGTCACGGACTCCGAAGTACTTCTTTAAACCAAGCAGCCAAGCTTTTGCCTCTTCCCCCTTCTCAATCTCTCCATTGAAAGACGGTGGTTTGGATTTCTTGAACTCTTCAGGATCATGAATTTTGGAATGCTTTCACTTCTTTAATTTCCTTTGAGAATGTGATCTAGCTCTTCTACTAGAAGATCCCTCAGAGTTTCCAATTTCCTCTCCAGAGGAATCTCTCGATGAGTGTATCTTGCCTCCAAGTTGGACCATCCTTGAGGTACTCCTCTTAGTGTGGCTACTTATGGAACCACATTTTCATATCTTAGGTAGACTTTGACTTCTCTTCGTATGTCGTCGGTCCACCTGACTGGTTGTAGGTCATGTTGTAGCTGCCTCTGTATATCGGATAAAATTTGCAACAAGACTACATTAATTTCTATTTTTTTTTCATGCTCCTTTATCAATCTCTTGTTTTCGGCCTTGAAACTCTATAATTTGGCCATGAGGCTCCTTACAGTTTCGGCCAAATCTGGAGGGGTTTCCACCGCCCTCCTTTCGTCTCTATTGTGGGAGCCATCCCCCACTTCTTGGCGCGTCACCATCCTTTATACTTGTAGTTTTCCCATGATTTAATGACTTCTTGAGTGCTGGAAAAACACATATTGTTAGACAACAACCTATTAGTTTATGAATAACACACAGTTCATATTTCTTAAATACACACACAGTAGAAAGCTTCATTATTTTCTTTAGTAAAAGTTTAACCAAACTCTTTAGGAAAGAGGTAAGATAGGGTGTCACCCTTAAAAGTACTTTAAATATGGTTTTTACGCAAATTTTCCATGAGCCCAAGCAGGATTAGTGTTGTAACCATGCTATGATACTAATTTTTAACACACCCAACCCATGAGTATCTTTCGTAGGGATAATGAATTCAAATTTTTGTCTTCCTTCTTAGATCAGATCCTCCTTTCTTGTTTCTATTGTATTTTTGTTTATGAAGGGATCTCCAACCGTGTTAAGCATGCTCGTATATGAGTTCAATATCAAAATACATGCTTTGGTGAAGGATCTTCAAGCATTCATCGGTTGAGATCCACATAGAATCCATGGGAATCCATTACCAGGTTCTCTACACTCGCAGGGAAATTCCATTCAACACCTAAGCCAATGATATACTTGATACAAATCTATCATACCAGATGTAGAGGAGTTCGACACTTTGGCGTTGAACGCCTCTTTACTGTCCACATACAAGACTTCCCAGAGTCTTGAATGTTAAAATTTCAGACCCCAACCCAGTTTCAGTCTCGCTGATTTTTCAGCCAAAGTTAAATGCCCAAACCCAGTTTCAGCATATAAAAAACTTAGCAGAAAATAAACTTTAGAACTGAAACATGAGGATTCTGAACATCGTTTTCAATGCAGAAATAAAATATCAGCAGTATGCAAAACTTAGAAAATTTAGACACAAGAATTTTCGGTCTAACTTCGACCCTGGAAAATCCCACAAGGGGAAAACCAGTGAGAGAGGGCTTTTTATTATTATTGAGATTCTGAGAAATTTCTTTTACAGCATATTTATCTTCAGAAATTTACACAAACTTATCTGGACATTCCTGTAGCTTTGCTCCTCGATTTCTGAACCAGAAATCCGTACAACTGTCCCAACAATTAATACTGTACGGACTGTCTCGAAATTTGTGCCCAAAATTCTGCCAAGACTGTACGAAAAACCCAGTAGGAAAAAATGCCTTGAAAAATGTGCTAGCACCTTGAAAAATGCATCCAAAATTTTCTGTGGTACGACCCTTGATTTCTGTGTAGGTCCGTACGGACTGTATGGACTTTTCTCACCTAGAAAAGTGTGCCCATCTCCTTCCTCAATTTCTGTGCCAATTAAATGTTGTACGATAGCCTTGAAAAGCGCGCCAATACTCTCAGAAAACACAACTGCTGTCCACCTCGATTTCTATGCACATTTATTGCTGTACGACCTTCAAAAATCCGTACAGTACAACCTGTTCTTCCTTGTTTCCTGCTGCCTCGAAATCTGTGCTACTCTTTGCCTTGGGATGCATGCTCTCCTTCAGCGAATGCTGTCTCTCTTCTCAAGCTCGACCTCTCCCAGCTCTGTCTTTCTCTCTCAACAAGAAATGAATGGACTACCCAAGAATGGGTGCACCCTCTTACCCTAGTCAACCTCATGAGAGAAGGTGAGGGGTTTTCTAATCTAATGGTTGAGATTAGATTAGATGGGTGGCTGAGATTTGGTGTCTCTTCACTCGCCCTCACTTTAGTCATAAAGTTATCTTTTAATTTGCATCTCACAAATTAATTTGACTAGGACCGACATTAGGCACTTTCTCCCCCTTAGGCGCCTAGGGAAGAGAAACACTTGCCTTGGTACTTTATTTTAATTAAAAATTTAACATCGAACCCCCGAAGTCATGTAAGTTTTTCACGTGGCTCCGACCTTCAGGCCCTTTGGTCTCTCTCTAATGCTACACCCCAAATCCTTCGGACTCCCGAAGTCCAGGACTCCCAGAGTTCGAGTCACTTCACCAACCACTTTGGCACGTACCAGGGGTTGACACATAGAAGGGTCCAGGGGTGACACATGTCACATATCAATAGGCATATAGGGTCTACGAAAAGCACAAATCGATCTGACACATGGCACATCGATCATGGGTCCACATCACCCTGCTGATGTCGGCTTGCCACTTCACAACAGACTGACAACCTTCTAACATCCCTCAAATCTCACGGTCGATATCCGACCACTTGGATCCATAGATCCACGACTAAAGTTACTTCATGACTCTGGCCTTCGGGAGTTTTGTGATGCAAACTCCTCTTTTCTCCTGAAGTTGGTCAACGTCGCGTTGACCACAACCCATATCTGACGGTTAGGAAAAGTCCTGAAGCGTCCTCGAATCGACAACTCCCATTACTTCGGCATTTAGAGCTTATCGACACACCACCCCTCAATTTCTCAGAGTGCCCAATCTCCAGTCTAAAGGATCTAATGCCACGCGTCCCTTATATATCGACGACTGAGAAGAATCTCGAAGAATCCAAGGATCGGCGATCCTCATTACTTCGTGACTTCGACCTTCGGGGATTTTGACTTTACAACACCCTTGTCCTCTCGAATCAATCAATGCCAGGCTTACTACATCGTAAATCTGACGGCTAGGAAAGAACCCGAAGGATCCCTAGATCTACGGTCCTGGTCAATTCACGGCTCTGGCCTTCGGGTTTTGGCTTTACTGCCACTCCATTCTCTCGAAGCAAGAGTTCACCGAATTATCATGTGCGTGTCCCTCCTCCTAGATGATCAGACGGAAGGCAGGGCTCTTGATGATCTCCCCCAAATCTATGGCTCTCCTTTACTTCATAACTTCAACGTTAAGAGAGTTTGATTCTATGGCATATCCATTCTCCCAGAGTGGTACTCCACCGAAGTCATCTCGATGTAGATCCAACGACTGAGGTAACCTCCGAACATTCTCGATCGATGGCTCACGCTACTTCACGATGGGGGGTTGGATCCCAGTTTAGTTGGTTATATAAGTTCATCTAACCACTAGGGAAACCGCCCAACACTGGTCAACCTTATAGGTAACTATAACTCTCGGTCACCTTCGATCGGTTTGTGACTATTAGGGATGAAAATACTCTGACGTCCCATATTTCCAGAGCTCCGAAGTCAGAAGGACTTGGATCCCTTAGGCTTAGTATAGGGTTCCTAGATCTTGGTCACATCGGTCCTAAAATCTCGCGAGTTAAACACATCTTCCTCATCAGGAACTTGCTGAGGCCTTGGGCATAATATCTCGGTCGCACAACAATGAGTCTAAAGTAGATATCCTCTTCAGACGGACAGGGCCAGATTGACGCAATTCTCTCTATCCCAGCCCTCCTATAGGTTTACGTCCCAAGATGCCTCGAAGGTTAAGCTAGGGCATATAGACAATCAATCAATAGCATAAGTTCACAAGAAGAGAAATGTATACACATAGCTTGACCATTCAATACAGAGACCATTTATAGATAGATAAATACACGCATTCATCCATTATTCCATTCAATGCACAAAGTATGAAAATGCTTATAAGAACCAGACGATGTGATGCAACTGCTGAAAGGGGTGCATGTTTCCACCCAATCATATGATCAGTCACTCCTAATGGATTTACAGCTGGCCACCCCCGATCTAGACCACGATGCTGTGAGAGAGAATTATGTTGATTAATTGGGTTGGTTGTCATTGATGTCAACCCTTGAAGAAATTTTGGTAGCACAAAGGTTTGGGTAATGGACCCAAGTTTGTTTGATGGATAATGGTATTATTTTTGATATATTTGCAGGTAAGATTATTTGATATGGATAGTACATGTCATGCCATTTATGGTGGTATGTGGAACGTCACATAACTCCTCACGGTTAGAGAGTTATGGCCAAGTGAAGTTGGAGAACCCTCATGAGTCATCTAGAAGCCCTAAAAGGTCAAAGTAGTCAAAGTGTTTGCAAAGAAGAAATTATTTAAATAATAAAGTGAAGTGATGAGTGTACTATAAGTCAAAGATGATGCAAAAGAATTTATTTAAATAATAAAGTTAATGGAGAACTTACTAATTACAGAAAGTGGTTAAGTTAAGTGGACAAGTGGTTATAAGTGGGTTAACCCTAAAATAAGGAAAGTAGGTTAAGATAGTTAAAAGGTAACCCCTTGAGGATGCTACATGAAAGTATAAATAAGAGGAAAAGGTCTCTAATTTAATCACCCATTGAATATCTATTTTGTGAAAGGTTATTTGAGCAGGTATTATTGATAGAGAAAAGTGCGGCAGAAAAAGTGCAGCAAGAAAAGTGCGGTAGAAAAAGTGCGGCCGAAAAATCGCGGTAGGAAAACTACGGCAGAAAAATCGCGGCAAGAAAACTATGACATAAAAAGTGTGGCAGAAAGAGTGTGGCAAGAAAATCGCGACAGGAAAAGTGCGGCAAGAAAATCGTGGCAGGAAAAGTGCGGCAGGAAAATCGCGACAGGAAAAGTGTGGCAGAAAAACCGCAGCAGCAGAACGCTACAAGAAGAAAAATGTATGGTTTTCATATGTGTAGTGTTGAACTTATGAATCTAGTTGAGGGTTTTCCTTGTAAATCTGTTGGATGGCCTCTTGGAATTTTAGGGCTTGTTGTAGAATCATTTTGAGGCAGATCTATTGAAGTATATTGTCAATGCACTTAGTTTGATTATTGGCATATCTTTTGGTGCATTGTGAGAGACGGTTGTTAGTGGTATTGGTATATGATATGCTTATGAATGATACATCCTTGAAGCTACATAAAAGTGAGGTTATGGCACATGGTTTGATGTAAGGGTTTATGGTATTTGGTTATGGGTAGCATGATGTATTGCTAGAGAACTTTTGATGGTTATATTGGTATATGTATTTGGTATATGGTTGAGGTACATGTTAGTTACATGGTTGAGACAAGTAGTTTATGAGTTGGCACATACATGAGGTGTATAGTTGATGATGTTGGTACATCTTGATGAGTCATAGTTTATGT
>ML829738.1:57461-71671 GCA_009831015.1 Picea engelmannii
CCTCTCTCTCCTTCTTCTTGCAACTGCAACTACCTTTAAAATATGTGCACTAGAAGTGTGAGTGAGTGAGTGACCAAATGAGGCACCACCCTCACTTATAAATACTAGTGAGGAGGGGCTAGGGTTATGTCTCTTCACTTAGTAGGGTCAAATTCTTCCAAGAGTGGTTAAAACCATTATATAAAACCTAGTGGTTGACTTCACAAATACCACCATATAAATATGGTTTAACCAATCCACAAAAGGGGATTTGGTCTTATACAAGACCCGTCATGATCAATCCACAAAAGGGGATTTGATCTATAAGATAATAACTCAAATATAATTATAATATTCTTTGAAGTTATAATATTTCAACAGAAACAAGAACACCCGTTATTTTAACAAGTTATGGGCCCATGCTACCATCTTCAAACAATCTAACCACTGGAAGGTAGATTGGGAGAATTTGCTCAGTTGTAGTTGCAGTTGCAATCAGATTTTTGTTGCAACAATGAAACCCTAACCCTCTTGTTGAGGCACCTTAAGTGAAGCACTTGACCTAATTACTAGATATCCTAATGTACCCTAGCCAAGCACACCTCTAGGTACTCTCAACAAGCCAAGGCATCAAGTTTGAGTTTTTGGTCAAAGTCAAAGGTTGGCCGAGTCAAAGTCAAAGGTTGAGAAAGTAAAATAATTCATGAATTACTCTATGAAGTCAGAAAACAAGTTAGAAGGGGCTTTAAACTTCAGAGCATGGAAGACAAGGATTGACCTCATCCTTGCCAAGAATAAATTCCTAGATATCATGAAAGGAAATATCATGGAACCACACTTTGAAGCAGGAGAAGAGAAGGAACCTCAGAAGGTTGCAACACTAGAGAAGTTCAAGGATAATGACATTAATGCTATGAGTATCATAATGGACTCTGTAAAGGATCACTTGATGCCCTGCATTTCTCATCTTGACTCATCCAAAAAGATGTACGATGCCCTAACAAACCTTTTCTCAATCAGAAATATTGGACAAGTGATGAGTCTGAATAATGAAATCCATAACACAAAGATGACAAAGGATGACACCATAGCTTCATACTTTGTGATGATTTCTTAGTTGAGAGATAAAGTACAAGCTATTGAATAAGCCATCCCAGAAAAGGAAGTTATGAACATGACACTCAATGGTCTCTCTAGATCATGGGATGCATTTGTTGCAAGCATGAATATAAGGAAGGAGTTTCCAATGTTAGAAGAACTTTGGTCCTGTTGTGCACAAGAAGAGACAAGGTTAAACTCCAAGGGAAAACCTTAGAAGGAAGAATATGCTCAAGCCTTTGCGACAAAGTTTAAAAGATGAAATGGAGGCAAGAAAAGATTTGATTCAAGAAAGAAGTTCAAGAGAGATATGTCGAAGGTACAATGCTTTGAATTCCATGATTATGGCCACTACAAAAGGAATTTTCCTAAACTAACAAGGAAGAGAAAAGAGAGACATCACGCATCAACTACCAATGATGAAGAACCCTCAAAGAAGACAAAGCATGATGAAGCAAATTTCTTCTATTGTTCAACTCTTATTGGAACCATTGAAGATGACATGCAGTTGATCGATAATGAAGATTCAAGGCATATGACAGGTGACCATAAGAATTTCTCAAGCATGAAGGAAAAGGAGACACCTCATAAAGTAGAGCTTAGAGACAAGAACTCATATGCAATCAAGGGAATTGGACAAGCTACAATCAAAACGGAATCAGGTAACTCTATCCATCTTAGTAATGTTTTATATGTTCCTGGTTTGAAAAAGAATCTAGTATCTATTTCATATTTAGAAGAGAAAGGAGATAGAGTAGCTTTTGTGAATGGAAAAATTCTTCTATGGTCTAAAGAATCCAAGATAGAAAATGCTAGAGTTATTGGAATTCATGAAGGAAGATTGTACAAACTCCTAGGTCAGAATATTCAAGCTCTAGTATATGATGAAATCAACCCTAGTGAGTTATGGCATAGAAGGTATGTTCACCTTCATTAACAAGCCTTGCCATGTTTAAAACATATGGTTGTAGGCATACCATATTTACAATCAATACATGAAGGTGTGTGCAGAGGATATGCACTTGGGGAAAATATTAAGAAACCATTTCCAACCAGTGAGAATAGATCCAAAGATATATTAGGCTTAATACATTCAGATGTATGTGGTCATGTGCCAGTGAAGTCTCTAGGAGGATCTCTTTACTATGTGACATTCATAGATGACTTCTCAAGATAGACATAGTTGTATCTGTTAAAGACCAAGGATGGAATATTTAGCAAATTCCAAGAATTCAAGGCTGAAGTAGAGAAACTAACAGATAAGAAGATCAAGATAATAAGATATGATAATGGATGATAATACACCTACAAGGAACTTGTTGCCTTTTGTAAAGAAGATGGGATTATGAGGGAGCTCATTATCCCTCACAATCCTCAACAAAATGATGTGGTTGAAAGAAAGAACATAACTATTGAAGAATTAGTCAAGGCAATGATGAATGACCAAAATATATCTATGTTCCTATGGGGAGAAGCAACCATGACAATTGTTTATATTCATAATAGAAGTCCACATAGAATATTGAAGAACGTGACTACTAAAGAATCCTTCTCAGGAAATAATCCAAGCGTTGAACACTTGAGAATCTTTGGATGTCCTATATAGATTCATGTTCCCAAGGATAAGAGAAAGAAGTTGGAACCCTCAAGAAAGAGAGGAATATTCATTGGTTATAGTGAATCATCAAAAGCATATAGAATCTATGTTCCAGGTCAATAGAAGATTGAAATAAGTAGAGACGTAACTTTTGATGAAAGGATTTCATTTAAGAAGTCTATAGAAGAATCTATAGAATCCAACGAAGAAGAGGAACATGAAGATACCAAAGAAGAAAGTACATGTTCTCCATAACAACCTAATGAAGAACAAGAACCACCACATGAATATGTGGAACCAACTATTATACCTAAGACAAGACAAAGACCAGCATGGATTGAAACTACTTTGCAGGAAGCAGAAAATCATAAGGCTCCCACTGGTACTTTCAAACAAAGTAAGAAACCCAAAAGGTTCACTATTTATGCGACACTCATGACAAGTTTGGTTAATGCATAACCTTCCACCTTTGAGGAAGCAATTAAGAAGAACGAATGGAAGGAGGCCATGATGGAATAATACCAATCCATCATGAAGAATGATGTATGGGAAGTTGTGTCGAGACCTAAAGATAAGTTTGTAGTCACTTCAAAGTGAGTTTATAAKATAAAGCATGTTGTAGATGGAAGTATTGATAAGTACAAGGCGATATTTGTGGSTAGAGGGTTCTCCCTGTAGGAGGGAGAATATTATGATAAGTCTTTTTCTACGGTTKCCAGATATACATCTATCAGAGCCATAATATCTCTAGYAGCTTCCATGGTTGGATTTTACGTCAGATGGATGTAAAGATCGCCTTTCTCAATGGAGTRATTGAGGAATAAGTATATATAGAGAAACCTTGAGGTTTTGAGGTACACCCAAAAGAAACCCATGTATGCAGATTAAAGAAGGCCTTGTATGGACTCAAGCAATCTCYAAGAGCTTGGTATGCRCATATTGATAGCTACTTGAAAAGACTTGGATTTTCCAAGAGTCATGCYGATCCAAATCTATACTACAAAGTTGYGAATAATGCACCTGYGATTCTACTATTATATGTTGATTTGTTTCTAACAGGTGSATAGCYTCTCATTATTCAGTCTAAGAAGGAGATAGCCACTGAATTTGATATGAAGGATCTTGGTCTCATGCATTACTACTTGGGATTATAAGTATGGAAGAAGTGTGGTGAATTCTTCCTAGGACAAGAGAAGTATGTCGTAAAGATCCTTCAGAAGTTTGGGATGATGGATTGAAAATCCATGGCAACTCCCATGATAACAGATTTGAGAAAGTTGAGAGACTATGATTATGATCCAGTAGACTCGTCCATGTATTGACAGTTGATTGGCTCCTTGATGTATTTGGTGAATACTAGGCCAAACATTTTTTTTTGTTGTGAACATGTTGAGTCAGTTCCAGGTGGAACCTAGACCAGAGCATTGGGTGGATGCAAAGCATATCTTGATATATCGTCGTGGAATGATAATGTATGGTTTGAGATATGCCTCAAATAGTGAATTAAAGCTGCATGGATTTACCGATTCATATTGGGAAGGGAGTGCATAAGATAGAAAGAGTACTTTTGGACTGTGTTTCAGTTTGGGTTTTTCTATGATTTCATGGGATAGTATAAAACAAAAGTATGTTGCACTCAAAACTACGGAAGTAGAGTATATTGCATCTTGTGATGCTTGTATGGAAGCAGTGTGGCTCCGTAAGCTATTTCATGGACTGTTTGATCAGGTTTTGGATTCAACTGTGATATATTGTGATAACCAAAGTTGTATGAATCTCTCAGAGAACCTGGTGTTCCATGACAAGTCGAAGCACATTGAGATCAAGTACTACTTTATTCGTGATAAATTCCACAGGGGAGAATTAGTTCTCTAGTATATCTCCACTGATGAGCAGACTGCAAATATTTTGATGAAGCCTTTGTCCAAGATAAAGTTTGCATACTTGAGGGACAAGTTGGGTCTCATGGAGATTTCTCCCTTGGTTGAAAGGGAGGAGATGAATTCTTTTGTTGGGAGGGAGCACTGATATGTGGCATCATGGACTGTCAATGAGATGTGGATCGGTATCATGCTAGTACAACTTAGAGATGATCATATGACTTAGTGATGATGCTTACATCATGCTAGATATGATCATGCTAGTACAACTTGGATATGATACATATGGTTGGAGTTGTTGATATAGTGGCCTGAGAAGCATTGTGCTAGTAAAACTTAGAGGTGGACATACAACTTAGAGATGGTGCTTGCATCATGCTAGTTATGTTCATGCTAGTACAACTTAGAGACGGTGTTGGTGAGTCACATCATGCTAGATATGGCCATGCGAGTACAACTTAGATATGATGTATTGAGATAATGTTATATATGTCATGCTAGTACGACTTAGAGATGACCATACATCTTAGAGATGATGCAGGGAGATCATGTCATGTTATATATGATCATGCGAGTACAACTTAGATATGATGCATTGGCATCATGCTAGATATGTCATGCTAGTATAGCTTAGAGATGATCATACATCTTAGAGGTGACACAATGAGGCATTGATATACATCATGCTAGTATGACTTAGAGATGATGTAGATAATACTTCAGATCACGCCACTACAACTTAAATATGATGCATGCACATCATGATAGTACGGATTAGTGGTGATGCAGTTGATGACATTGTTGATGCAGGATGATATCAGATGATGTGATTTGATTACTGTGTATATTGTATGTCTCTAGACAATAGTTGTATGCTACTGTGGTGGATGTGCTCCACTAGTAGTGATTGTATGTCACGGGTTAGTAGTTGTGTGCTACTAGGAGTGGTTGTGTATCGCTGGATAGTAGTTGTATACTAGTATGGATAGACACGATTGTGTTCTATTGGATGGAATTGTTCTGATTTCCATGGAGACTATCTATATGGATAATGATGATGGTGCTCATGATTTGATCATGAGATAGCCTATGTGGCTATGATGATGCTACCAATTGAATGGTTTGTTTGTGCTCAATACCATTGCATTTAATACCTTCCTAGCTAGGAGGGAGTGTTGATGTTATGGTAGCTGCGGGAAGTATTAACCTCCACTTGTAACATTTGACGAGACTATAATATTCTGGGAAGCAAGAGAAACCCTAAATAGAATATCATGCTAGTACAACTTGGATATGATACATATGGTTGGAGTTGTTGATATAGTGGTCTGAGAAGCATTGTGCTAGTAAAACTTAGAGGTGGACATACAACTTAGAGATGGTGCTTGCATCATGCTAGTTATGTTCATGCTAGTACAACTTAGAGATGGTGTTGGTGAGTCGCATCATGCTAGATATGGCCATGCGAGTACAAATTAGATATGACATACAACTTAGATATGATGTATTGAGATCATGCTATATATGTCATGCTAGTACGACTTAGAGATGACCACACATCTTAGAGATGATGCAGGGAGCTCATGTCATGCTATATATGATCATGCGAGTACAACCTAGATGTGTCATACAACTTAGATATGATGCATTGGCATCATTCTAGATATGTCATGCTAGTACGGCTTAGATATGATCATACATCTTAGAGGTGACACAATGAGGCATTGATATACATCATGCTAGTATGACTTAGAGATGATGTAGATGATATTTCAGATCACGCCACTACAACTTAGATATGATGCATGCACATCATGATAGTACGGATTAGTGGTGATGCGGTTGATGACATTATTGATGCAGGATGATATCAATGATATGATTTGATTATTGTGTATATTATATGTCTCTGGACAATAGTTGTATGCTACTGTGGTGGATGTGCTCCACTGGTAGTGATTGTATGTCACTGGTTAGTAGTTGTGTGCTACTAGGAGTGGTTGTGTACCGCTGGATAGTAGTTGTATACTAGTATGGATAGACACGATTGTGTTCTATTGGATGGAAATGTTCTAATTTCCATGGAGATTATCTAGATGGATAATGATGATGGTGCTCATGATTTGATCATGAGATAGCCTATGTGGCTATGATGATGCTACCGATTGAATGGTTTGTTTGTGCTCAATACCATTGCATTTAATACCTTCCTAGCTAGGAGGGAGTGTTGATGTTATGGTAGTTGCGGGAAGTATTAACCTCCACTTGTAACATTTGACGAGACTAGAATATTCTGGGAAGCAAGAGAAACCCTAAATAGTTGGTTAATAACCCTAGAAGACAAGTCGACTCAAGAGAATAATTTATATTAAGTTATTATCCTCCAAGAGAATAATTCGACCCAGTTAAGTAACTTGCAGGACTATAAATAGAGGGTGCTTGAGCTCATTGGAATTCACTCACTCTCATGACTTCATAAGGACTAGTGGTGCACATGAATGGAGGAGAGTTGCAGCTGCTGCAGTGGTGATTTGGTCTTTAGTTATGGTTTGGACTTTCTGATTGGACGCTAGCTTTGGAGAGAGGTAAGCTACCTTGGTTGGCTATTGGTTCTAGTGATTGCTTCCAGAATTATTCTGTCTACCAATGTTAAGGTGCTCAGGGGTGGCCTTTGTGCCTATGGTTGGGTGACAATATAGTTATATTGTCTATGGTAAAACAAGAACACCTATTATTTTAACACTTTTTTGGATGCACGTGGTGGTGGTTTAATCATTTTGAATTAATGGATTTTATAATATTGGACCATGCACCAACCCAATAATGATTGAGATTGGACTATTGCATGGAGGATAATGATTCCCCTCAAACAAATGCTTCCCCATGTTCAGGGAGTGGATAATGATTCCCCTTAAACACATGCTTAATAATCAACTAGCCTATTTAACATATGTATGTGTTTAATAATCAACTAGCTAAACGTGGGTTGTCAACTCCATCCCTGAATACAATTCCAATGGAAACTCTAGCCTTTCCATGGGCAGAACTTCAAATAGTGTTATCAATTCTCTCTGAGATGAGGAAATACAATTATATATACATTTTGCAGGTGGGATAACTCCCATAAAATGGAATCAAATCCATGAGTGCATTAATGACCAAAGAATCATGTGCAAAGCCGAGAATAATTTGCTACAACATCGGTTAACCCTAGACTCAAAAAATGTCGAAGATCATCTCGTGATTTCAATATTGATTAACTTTCCTTTAAATATGCTCCTATATCCCATAGATGGTCCATGATAAATCTTGTCACTCTGAGAATGCTCAGCCATGTTAATGGGTATGTCATTTCTTCGTATGACATCAAAATTGTTTCCATTACCCATCCAATTTTTTAAAATTAGTTATCATTATAAGCTCACCCAACATGTCCATATGTGTGGTTCTCACATTCAACACAAGTTGCATTTTCCATCAAGCATGGAATATTGGATTGTTGAGATGTTCTTTTCTGACCAACTGTAACACCCATGGTTCCCCCAGTTTGTAAATATAAATATATTGGCCAAGAGACTATAGCAAACTCGATATGTGTGAATGTTTGATTTGATGAACCTTTGTATAAAAGGTCAAGGAAAGTAATTTCTATTATTAATAGAAATGGACAAGTGTTGCATGACTGCTGAAAGCGGTGGTTTGTCAAGATAGACCACATATGCTATGAAAGAGATAGTGAGGGGAACCAGGAATGGTTGAGATAACCCCCACCAAACCAGTACCTTGCTGGATTTAATTGCTCGGGACCAGAACAGTCCTCTAAACCATGGATGAATTACAGTCAGGCTGGTAGGTGGGAAGACCTCCTCAAGAGTTAATGAGGGGATGGGATAGAGAGCCCATCTGAAAGGATTTCAGACCTGACCACGGACTGGGAATTTGGGCCACACACAATCTTGTTGAGGAAGGAAAGAAAGGGAGGTGTGGTGGGAAGAGGAAGAGTTGCAAAGAGAAGAAAAGAAGAGAAACTAAGTTCTCAAGTTCAAGGAAGAACAGAGAAATGAACGTGTTATAGTCATAGGAAGTGGCCAGCAGGGTTATGATACAAGTTGATAAACGAGGGTGTTGAGTGACTGAGGAAGTACTCAGGCATGCCTCCTTGCTTGGTATAGAGAGAACCCATTGCTAGGATCTTGTGGGAGGAAGAGAGTAACCTTCGTCCCTAACTGTTGTTGAGCCTGACGAAAGAATTTGTTGGATTACTGAGAGGGGGGTGAATCAGTAATAGAGCAATTTAATCATTTTTAACCATATACTACAAGTGTTATATCAGTGTAGCATTATCATCCAATAATTGCAGAGTAAATAAACAATGAACAAATGAGCAATCATACACATACACAGTACACCAGTGTTTTTACGTGGAAACCCAAAGCGGGAGAAAACCACTAAATGTTTTTTCTTATATGTCTTGAAGAATTGCATTCATTGGAAGCACCAACTTCCTTTGTTTTCTAGCTGCAACTAGAAGGAGGCTCCAACCCCCTAGTTTCTTAGGCTACAACCTGAGAGAATCTCTAACTCCCCAATTCTCTGGATACAACCAAAAGGAGGCTACAACCCCCTAAGTTATCAGGATACAACCTGAGGGAAGATCCAACTCCCAAATTCTCTGGTTACAACCATAAGGAGGCTACAACCCCCTATGGTCTTTGGCTACAACCGGAAGGTGGCTACAACTACATGTCCTTGCCCCGTCCAACCGCTCTGAAATACAAGTAGAATGATGAAACCACTATCACACTATCACTGTGAGATATACTTATGTAAACCTATACCAATCAACCTGTAATCAACCTATAACAACATGTACCAATAGCATGTGACAACATGTACTATACATCAACCTGTACCTCAACATGTACCATACATCAACTTGTACCTCAACATGTACCATAAACAAATGCATCAACCATGCACCAAACCTGTACAAATAACCTGTTACAATAACTTGTCCAAACAACCTGTAATCAACATGTACCATAAACAAGTGCATCAACCATGCACCAACCTGTACCTCAATCTATACCATCAATGAGTGCATCAACCATGCACCACATATGTACCAATCATGCATCAAATACACATAAACTATGACTCATCAAGATATACCAACATCATCAACTATACACCTCATGTATGTGCCAACTCATAAACTACTTGTCTCAACCATGTAACCAAAATGTACCTCAACCATATACCAAATACATATACCAATATATCCATCAAAAGTTCTCTAGCAATACATCATGCTATCCATAACCAAATACCATAAACCCTTACATCAAACCATCTGCCATAACCTCACTTTTATGTAGCCTCAAAGATGTATCATTCATAAGCCAATCATATACCAATACCACTAACAAGTGTCTCTCACAATGCACCACGAGATATGCCAATAAAGCAAACTAAGTGCATTGACAATATACTTCAATAGATCTACCTCAAAACCATTCTACAACAAGCCCTAAACTTCAAAGAGGGCATCCAACAGATTTTCAAGGAAAACCCTCAACTAGATTCATAAGTTCAACACTACACATATGAAAACCATAAATTTTTCTTTTTGTAGCGTTTTGTTGCCACGATTTTTCTGCCGCACTTTTTCTGTCACGGTTTTTCTTCCGCACTTTTCCTGCCATGATTTTCCTGCCGCACTTTTCCTGCCATGATTTTCCTGCCACAATTTTCCTACCGCACTTTTTCTGCCACACTTTTCCTGTTGCACTTTTTATGTCACAGTTTTCTTGCCGCAATTTTCCTGCCGCACTTTTCTCTATCAATAATACCTGCCCAAATAACCTTTTACAAAATAGATATTCAATGATATTCAATGGTTGATTAAATGAGATACATTTTCCTCTTATTTATACTTTCATGTAGCATCCTCAAGGAGTTACCTTTTAACCATCTTAACCCACTTTCCTTATTTTAGGGTTAACCCACTTATAACCACTTGTCCACTTAACTTAACCACTTTCCATAGTTAGTAAGTTCTCCATTAACTTTATTATTTAAATAATTTATTTTGCATCCTCTTTGACTTACAGTACCCTCATCACTTCACTTTATTATTTAAATAATTTCTTCTTTGCAAACACTTTGACTACTTTGACCTTTTGGGGCTTCTAGATAACTCATGAGAGTTATCCAACTTCACATGGCCATAACTCTCCAACCATGAGGAGTTATTTGGTGTTCCACATACCACTAGAAATGGCATGACATGTACTATCCATATAGAATAGTCTTACTTGAAAATATATCAAAACTCATACCATTATTCATCAAACAAACTTGGGTCCATTACCCAAACCTTTTTTCTACCAGAATTCTCTATCGGGTTTTCTTCAAGGGTTAACATCAATTACAACCAACCCAATTAATCAACAATCTCCCCCTTTGGCATTGATGGAAACACTCATATGTAATATTGAATTCATGTCATGCAATATTGAAGGCATATCACTCATGCTCCCCATGTGACCATCGCTCCCCCTGGAACCATGCCTCTGTGATCTGCATCTGATAAACATTGCTCCCCCTGGAACCATGCCTCTATGCTCTACATCTGATAAATATCTCCCCTTTGGTCATCAATGGAAAAGGAATCTTTCCATACAAGGTTTCTCCCCCTAACTGAAATCTTCCTAAAATTGATCTACCAACCTGAACTATCCTCTTTATGGTGCTTCCTCATGTACATCTGAGACATATAAGATAAGCATTCAAAAGCATTCATTTTGGAGTAGAAATTACTCAGTGTCTCTGGCGAAAATACTCAAAGGCTTCCCGTGGAAGTGGTTTTGTAAAGATGTTTGCCACTTGTTCTTATGTGTCCACATATTCAACTCTGATGTTCTTCTTTGCAACATGTTTTCGTAGAAAGTGATATTTGATTGGAATGTGCTTTGTCTTGGTGTGCATCACTAGGTTCTTTTAGATATTGATGGTGCTTGTATTATCACAATAGATTGGAATGGGCTCATCATACTCAACCTGTATATCTGTCAGAGTTTGTTTCATCCATAGAACCTGTGTACAACATGCTACTACTGCAATATACTTTGCCTCGATTGTAGATAAGGATACTGATGATTGTTTCTTGCTTAGCCATGATATTAAAAACTCACCTAAGTAGAACGATGCTCCACTGGTGCTTCGTCGGTCATCAATGCAACCTACCCAATCCGCATCTGTGTAGGCGATAAGTGATAGATCGTTTCTTTTTAGATAACATAATCCAAACTCTTATGTTCCTTTGAGATATCTGAAAATCCTCTTCACTACTAACACATGTGATTCCTTTGGTTCTGCTTGAAATCATGTCACCTTTCCAACTGCCCGCATTACATCTAGTCTGGATGCTATCACATATAGTAAGTTGCAAATCATCAACATGTATTGCCTCTGGTCTGTAGAATTTGAATCATCATATTTGCTCAACTTGAAACTACTTTGTGTAGGAGTGGTAAATGGTTTACAATCTTCCATTCTGAACCTCTTTAGCATTTCTCTGATATACTTAGTTTGAGAAAATAAAAATTCCTTGGTTGCTTTGACTCTAAAGTCCCAGAAAGAAGGATAGTTCTCCAAGTAATGACATTTCAAATTCATTCAGCATATCCTTTGCAAATTTTTGGCTTAACCTTGATGTAGAGGTTGTTGTCTGCACTTCCTTTTCTGAACCCTGCTTGTTGTAGATATTTATCAAGTCTAGAGTACCATGCTCTAGGATCTTGTTTTAGACCATACAAGGCCTTCTTTAATTTACACACATAATCTACATTCTCTGACAACTGAAATCCTTCTGGTTGTTCAATGTAGACTTCTTCTTCAAGTTCCCCATTCATAAAAGATGATTTTACGTCCATCTGATACACTTTAATATTTTTGGAGCATGCATAAGATAAAAGCAATCGGATTGATTCCATTTAGGCAATTGGGAAAAATGTCTCTTCAAAGTCGATTCCTTCAACATGTGCATATCCTTTACATACCAATCTAGCTTTGTTCCTTGTAACTGTCCATCTTCATTCAATTTATTCATGTATACCCAATTTGTGTCGATCACATTCTTATCCTTTGGTCTTGGAACCAATTCCCACGTATCATTTTTCTCTATTTGATCCAATTCTTCATCCATGGCCTTATTCCCAAATTCATCCTTGCTGGCCTCTTCAAAACAGGTTGGTTCAATCGTAGATGAGAGTGCTAAGTGTGTTTGTTCTGGTGAACGGATTCTTCTTCTAGTCTCAACTCCTGCATCTTTGTTTTCGATAATCTGATCTGAATGATGATTCTTTTGTACTCATCTGCTAGGTGTCTTTGGAGGCACTTGTTGAACTTGTTCTTATGCTTCTGTCGTATCTTCTTCATATTCCCCTTCTACTTCCTTTTCATCTTTTGTTTCTTCTTCGTAAAGTTGTTCCATTGATTCATTTTCGTCTTCCTTTAATTCGTGTCTACTTGTTTCATCAATTGTTATGTTGATGATTTCCACAACTTTGTTCAATATTAGGTTGTAACACTTGTATGCTTTCCCTGTACTTGAGTAACCAACAAGTACTCCTTTGTCCACACGAGAATCAAACTTTAGCATTCTTCCATCTTCTCTTTTGATGTAGTATTTACTCCCAAAAACTATGAAGTGCTTCACATTTTTTGGTCTTCCTTTCCATAGCTCGTAGGGATTTATGTCAGTCTTATTTCTGAGCATTAATTTGTTTTGAATGTGAATTGTCGTATGCATTGTCTGTGTCCAAAAAATATCTGTCAATTTGGAATCCAATAGCATTGTTCGAGCCATTTCCTCTACTGTCTTGTTCTTTATTTCAACAACTCCATTCTGTTGAGGTGTTGCAAGATACCAGATATATAAAATATGCAGAACGGAAATAAAATGGTAGAAATGGCAGAATAATAGTAAAATATCCAGCATAATCTTCACAATACACAGAAATGATATACGAAATAGCAACAGAAAAAGCACTTTGATTTAGAAAGCAATGTCCACAGGCCTCTTCTAGGGGGCAACCTCCAGTTGAGCAGTGCTCTGTTACAATAATCTCCAAGCTAGGGTTCTCATACCCTCGCCCCTTATTTATACTAAATATGTCTATTAAGAGAAGCATCTAGAGGAAGATCATTCTAGAAGCGGAAGCTTCTATTAGGTCTTCTTACATCCGCCTTATTCTATTTTATTGAAAGGCCTTATTAATATTGACCTTTATTACATCCGAATACATTGATCTACCTATGTGCGGGTTAGGACCTTAACATGTCCGCCCCCTTAAAAATAGCCTTGTCCTCAAGGCTTGAGATGTGGAAACTGCTGCAGAATGGTAGTTGGTTCCCAAGTGGCATCTGCTGGAGTCATGTCTTTCCACTGTACTAGCACTTCCTTGATGGTTCTCTGACATAGGCAACGCTCGCGCTGGTCCAAAACTTCTTCTGGCTGTAGCCAAATGGATCCTTCTTCAACTAACTCTGGAAGGTTGGTTTGAATTTGGCACCTGGTTCCAATCACCTTCTTCAAGCATGAAACATGAAAAATAGGATGTAGCTTCGACTGACTGGGCAGAGCTAACTGA
>ML829739.1:11300-25956 GCA_009831015.1 Picea engelmannii
AAATATGAAATTGTATTGTTCTTACCGTATAAACCAGATTGCAAGATTAGAGTTGAAACGTATGACCATTATTTATTTCAATGCTAATGTAATTAGAAATGAGATGATATGGTTAACTTATTGTGATGTTAGTGTAATCTCTTGATATTGATAAGACATGCATAATGGAATGCCCTGGATTTATGTGCGTTAAATTACTCAGAGTTAGTAAATGAGGGTGGTCGAGTCATTTGATTAATGTTGAACATGGGTTACGTTGTCGGAGTCCTTTTGTCATGCGCTTTCCGCAAGGGAGTAGCCGTCCTTCTTGTTATGTTGTGCTTGATAGTATTCAGTTGGTTGCTTGGTCGATTGTGTCAGGCGGCATATAGACCCCTCTTGAACCTTAGTATATATATGTCTGTGTGCGTGATTTTTCTGTGTAAAGAATCCAGTGCCGTATCAAGAGTCTCGAGCCCTTTAAAGGCAGGGTTTCCACTCTTGCAACATACCTGACAGAGATTACTAGTTCCTTCCTGAGAAGTCGGCCAGGAGCCTGTCTAATCTTCTTTCGAGAAGACATAAGACTAAAAGCCCTACTTTCCTGTGCAAAAATAGTAAACTCTACTGTTGGATTCTTCCATCCGTGACTGTACTGTACTTAACAGTTGGTGTCGTTTTCTGCTTACAGCTGCTAGTTGTGCGCCTTATGTCTAGGGGCGTTTGTTGCTTGTTGTGACAGTGATATGTCGGAGTCATCTTGTTGTGTTCGTCTTGCTTGCATCTTGTTCTAGGTCGGGTTACTAGTTTCTACCTGAGTAGTCAGCTAGGAGCCTATCTAATCTTCTTTCGAGAAGACATAAGACTAAATGCCCTGCTTTCCTGTGCAGAAATAGTAAACCTAACACCCTGGAGTCTTCCCTCTGTGTTCTTACTCTGAACCCCCAGTATGTCTTAATGATGTGTTGTGCGCCTTATGCCTGTGATCGTATGTTGTTGCAGTTACTCATTGTGTGCCTTCAGTTTTCCTTGTTGTGGTTGCGTCTTGTTGGTTGTCGAGTGGCGTTGTACAGTTAAGTGTATTGTTACTTCTACACGCGCGCACACACTTTAAAGAAAAAAAAAATTGCACCTGTTACTAGAATGGTTGTCATCACGAGGAGGATGTTACAAAATCCTCTCTATTGAACACCTCATTGATTGGATCGTTGAGCTAGAAAAATACTTTGAGTATGATGAGATTGAGGAGAACAAGAAGGCCATATTGGCAGTGACACAATTGAAAGGGCATGCATCCCTATGGTGGGATAGTGTGCACGTTAAGAGGAGAAGAAAGACCAATCCATTGATCAAGATTTGGGATAGGATGGTGGCCAAGATGAGGGAGAAATTCTTACCCAAGGATTACTAGCTGACTCTGTATAGGCAAATGCAGAATTTGTGACAAATATTGTTGACTGTAAGAGAGTATACTAAGGAGTTTTAGAAAGTGAACTTGAGAGATGGCTATGTAGAAGGATCAACAGAGAATACTGCTAGATATATAAATGGGTTGAGAATGGAGATTCAGGATGAGATCATCATGATGTCTCCTAGAAAAATGGAAGAGGCATACCAATGCGCCTTGAGAGAAGAAGAAAATCTACTAAGGAAGCAGAACTTCAATAGAGGAAGAGGTTCAACCAAAGGAAGAGGGAAAACAGTTGGAAGGGAGAAATTTGTAGCCCCAAAAGGAGAGTCCAATAACTCAAATTAGCAGGAGCATCAAAATAGGGGTAATGAATCAAGAGGAGGAAGACCCTACCAAGGAGGTAGAGGTAGAGGAATATGCAAAGACATTGTCTTTAGATGTTACAGATGTAACAAATTGGGTCATAGATCTTTTGAATGCCCAGAGAAGGAAAACATAGGACAGAGAGGGGCCTATATAGCTCAGAATGAGAAACAACAGGAGCATTTTCCATAGGATAAAAAATTACCTAAGACTCGAGAGGCTTTGATGATAAACAAAGTCTTGTTCAAGCATGAGAAGGAAAGTGCAGCACCTTCTCAGAGGAAAGCCTTGTTCAGGAATATGTGCAAGGTCAAAGTAAAATGATACAAGATGGTGATTTATAGTGGGAGCACTACCAATATGGTTTCCATAGAGATGGTGGAGAAGCTGAGCTTTAAGAAGAAAAAACATCCAACTCCCTACAAAGTATCATGGTTGCATAAAGGACATCAAATCTTGGTAAGAAAACAATGTGAATTTAATTTCCAAGTAGGTACATATAAAGACAAAATAATATGTGATGGTATGCCCATGAATGCGTGTCATGTTCTTTTGGGGAGACCTTGGAAGTTTGAGAAGAAATTAGTGCATGATGGTAGGAGGAACTTCTATAGTCTTGATAAGTATGGAATGAAACATGTCTTACTTTCTTTGCAAGAAGGTAGTATAGTAGAGAAGGAAGCAACAAAATTCTTAATGTTGACTGGAAAAAAGTATTTGCAGCAGTTTGAGGAGGAGAAAGTGAACTATGTTATGATGTGTAACCCCAAGGTAGTGATGATGAAGACTATTATTTCAGATCTACCTGAAGAAATTCAGGAAATGTTGGTTGAGTTTGGAGACATTGTGGTGGATGATTCGCCTAATCAGTTTCCACCCAAGAGAGATATCAACCATGACATTGACTTGATTCTTGGAGCTAGTTTACCCAACAAAGCAGTCTATAGGTTGACACCTCAGGAGAATGAGGAGGTCAGAAAGAAAGTACAAGGACTGCTAGACAAAGGGATGATTAAGAAAAGTTTGAGCCCATTTGCAGTGCCAACAATTTTGACCCCAAAGAAGGGTGGTGAATGGAGGATGTGCACAGACTCAAGAGCAATTAATAAAATAACCATCAGATATAGGTTTCCATTGCCTAGGATGGATGACATAATGGACTGCCTGAGTGGGGCAACATACTTTTCTAAGATAGATCTGAAAATTGGATATCATCAAATAAAAATTAGAGAGAGGGATGAGTGGAAGACAACTTTCAAAACTAATGAAGGGTTGTATGAGTGTCTGGTTATGCCATTTGGATTATCAAATGCCCCAAATACTTTCATAAGATTAATGCATGAAGTCTTGAGAGAATTCATAGGAAAATTTTTGATAGTTTACTTGGATGACATACTAATTTTTAGTCAGTCAAATGAGGAGAATCTGAGGCATTTGAGTTATGTCTTGGAAAAGTTGCAAGTAGAGAAGTTATTAGTGAACATGAAGAAATTTTCATTTCTGAAATATGAGTTAGTGTATTTGGGCTTTGTGGTTTCTAAGGATGGTTTGAGCATGGATCTAGAGAAGGTACAAGCAATTTTGGATTGGCCTTCCCCTCAAAGCATATTTGAGGTAAGAATCTTTCATGGATTAGAAAGCTTTTATAGGAAACTCATAATGAACTTTAGTGGCATTTGTTCTCCAATTGTTGAGACTATTGGAAAGGGGAAGAAACCATTCAAATGGACAACGAAAGATGAAAGTAACTTTCATCTATTAAAGAAAAAGATCACTGAGCAACCTGTGTTGGGGTTACCAGACTTTGGAAAACCTTTCCAGGTTAAGTTTGATTTTAGTGGGGTTGCCATTGGGGCTGTGCTCAGCCAAGAAGAAAAAATAGAAGATTATTTTAGTGAGAAACAAAATACAGCCAAATAGAAATATTCCTCATATGATAAGGAATTTTATGCCATAGTCCAAGCTTTGAAACATTGGAGGCATTACTCGATGCCTAAGGAATTTGTTTTTTTTTCTGATAACCATTCTTTATAGTACATTATGCAGCAAACCAAGTTGAATCTGAATCATGTCAAATGGGTGGAGTTCTTACATAGTTTCACCTTTGTGTTGAAACATATCAGCGGAAAATACAATCGGGTGGATGATGCATTAAGCATGAGGCATTTAATAGTACACACAAATCAGGTACAAGTTCTATGATTTGAATATCTTAGATAATTATATGAAACTAACAATGAATTTTAGTGTGCATACAAAGCTTGTAAGAACCCTGTAGAGGTGGATCGAGAGCTGTGGATATAATATATGTTGCAAGATGGTTTACTATTCAAGGGAAACAAATTATGTGTTCCAAAGTGTTCAATGAGGGAAAATATAATTCAAGAATATCACAATGGTGAATGGTTGGTCACTTCACTAGTGATAAGACTTATGGGAAACTGAGTCATTTCTACTTCTGTCCAAGGATGAGGTACGAGGCTGAGAAGTTTGTGAGAAGATGTAGGATCTATCAGCATGCCAAGGGATGAAGCCAAAACACAGGCTTATATATCCCATTGTCTGTCCCTACTAGACCTTGGGACTCTATAAGCATGGAATTCATTTTGGGTTTGCCTAGAAATGAGAAAGGGAATGAATCAATATTCATAGTGGTTGATAGGTTTACCAAAATGGCTCACTTTATTCCCTATTATAAGACAAGTGATGCCACTCATATTGCTATCTTGTTCTTTAATGAAGTTGTAAAGCTATATGGTTTGCCCAAAAGTATTGTCTCTGATAGAGATGTGAGGTTCACAGGTCGCTTCTGGAGGACATTGTGGAAGAAGTTGGGTACTAAGATGAAATTTAGTTTAGCTTATCATCCACAGTCTGATGGTCAGACTGAGGTAGTTAACAGAAGTCTCGGTAACATGTTGAGGAGCTTGGTTGGAGAAAATCCAAAACAATGGGATAGAGTGTTGGCACAAGATGAGTTTGCCTATAATGACTCTCCAAACAAATGAAAAGGTATGAGTCCATTTAATATTATGTATCGTATGCATCCTAGAGGGGTGTATGAACTAAGACACTTGAGACAGTTGGAAAAGAGGAGTGCAGATGGAGAACATTTTGTATCTAGAATTTGTGAGTTACATGAGGAAGTAAAGGAAAGATTGTAGAAAAGTAATGCAAAGTACAAAATGAATGCTGATTTAAAGAGGAGGGAGAAGAAATATGAGGCATGAGACCTAGTGTTGGATTATCCGAGGAAAGAGAGGTTCCCTAAAGGGGAATATAACAAAATAAAAATGAAAAATATTGGTCCATGAAGAATCCTCAAGAAGTTTTATTCCAATGCTTATGAGCTGGAAATGATGACGGGGGTTGGCATATCTCCTATTTTGAATGTTGTTGATATATATCCATTTACATCAGATGATACAGGTAATATTACAGGAGAGAGAGATATTGATGATGATTTGTAGTGGTTGAAGCAAATACCAGTAGCACAACAATTGGAAGCAGAGGCGATCTTAGACACTAGAATTGCAAAGAGTACTAGGTAGAAGGACTACTTGGAGTATTTGATGAAGTGGAAAGAACATCCTGTAGAGGATGCTACTTGGATGAGTGCAGTTGAATTAGAATCTAATGGTTTTGTTGTTGTTGACCTTTTGAACAGGGGTTCAATTATTTTCACCCTGGGAGTTTGATGCAGGGGCATTTATCCCAAGCCAACAATGTGATAATTTTGTCACATGTTGTGGCTTGAAGCTGAATTAAGGAGGCCTTAAGATCAAGGGAAAACTATTCGAATGTTTATTTTAAGTAGATAATTATTGTTAGATTCTATTGTTGTGAATTAAAGAGTTTAAATAGGGAATAACGACTAAATTATATCTCCCTGCGAGGAGACTAAGCCATCTAGTTAGACTATTGCAAATTTGTAGGGTTAGTTTTGACTAAATTTAGTAAGGACCCTATATCTCCCTGCGAGGACACTAAGCCATCTAGTTAGACTATTGCAAATTTGTAGGGTTAGTTTTGACTAAATTTAGTAGGGACCCTCAAATCGTGGAAGAGGTGGTTAGTGTTTAGATTCTTCTCGGTTGCAGTTTGAGTGGGGAGGAGAGTCAGAGAGGGAGAGGGAAAGAGAATGAAAATATGATAAGTCAATGGAAACCATTATTGGCTAGAAGATAGCAGTCTCAGATCACACGTTTAGTCAATGGAAACCATTACAACCTTAACACTGTTATTATGGCTAGATATCTTCTTGGAAGATAATTCATTAATAACATATTAATCATAAGCATTATGCATGACATCAAGAAAGTTTTTTTTATATAGATTGGTATTGTTAAGATTAGATTGTATCAATGGTAGATTGAATAGTAATTGTTGTCTAATTGTAATTTAGACTTGGCAATTAGATTTGTACTTAAGGTTTTTTTATCTTTGCAAATTATTGACTAGTAGTCATTTAGACTTGCTAGATTAGATATGTGATTAAGTTAATTCGATATATAGTTATTGTCCAATTTTGTAATTTAGACTGGTTAAATTAGATCTGTATTTAATGCCATCTTAGATCGTAATTATTGACCAGTTTAGACTTGATAAAAGGGTTGGGTTATTGATGAAGTCATGTATTGGCTTGCAACTTCCCTTATTGTCATCCTCTTGCATCTCGTCGACCTATTTTTGGGTTATGGGTATGGTCCTCTTATCGATATTCGGCTCCTAATGTGTCGGATTTATCTAGAGTCCTCAGTCTAGATAGGATGTGTTGTGCCAAGGTTATTAACATGTCTATCACCTGGGGATGCCATGATTCCTGATGAGGGGATCATTGCACACCCTATTGGATACCGACAAATGAGGACTTGGACGAAGACAGTGCCTTCCGTGTGAGTGTTGCCAAGCATTGTAAGTTTTCTTTTGGCGCATGGGTGGAATGCCTTCATGCGTTTGGTTCATGCGCCTTGAGTTTTTAGTATTTGTTCGTCGAGGCCATTGTGTCGGGAGGGGGATGTTGTCCTTAGATTTTAGGAGTGGACCTCTTGTGTTGGGAAGGTAGTCATTTCTCCTTGTTGTTCTACTCATGTTTCACCTAGTTTCTCTTGTGCCAATGTGTGGAGTCAAGTTGTCTACTGCTTGTTCAGTGGGCATTGTACCCACCGTTAGATGTCTTGTTTAGCTGTAATCGTTGTTTCCGTGCTGGAAAAAAAAAATTGCACCTTCTTCTTCACTTGTAGTTGTAATGTTGGGGATGTTACATATGGTATTAGAGTGGGTTCAATCCGTGACTTGGGAACACTACGAATTTCATTGATATGATGTTTGATTAAAATGTTGCTAATTAAGTTGACTTGTATTCATGCAGGTAATCATGGTTAGGGGATGTCGCGGAGGCAAACAATGGGGTTCTAGGGGAGGATTCATGATGCCTATAGTAGCATCCATGCTCGAGGGGTCTAACCCCTAGGGAGATGAACAGATTCTCAGGCGGGAGTAGATCACAATGGGTGATGTGATTGGAATGATGAGATTTTTTCAGTGCATGTCTAAGGCACTAATCAGTCGTTTGGACAGGGATGATCTCAGGGCGTCAGCACCCCCTGAGGGTCCACCACGCGCTCTGGTTGGCACTAGTAGAATTCACCGTGAACTCGAGAAGGTCAAATTTTTTGAGTTCTTTGGGGCCTCGGATGGTGTATTCACCAATGCATGGTTGGAGAATATGGCGATGCATGATTGAAAAGCAACTGGGCAATATTCTATAAGGTGTGTGTAAGGCGATGTGGTGAGTAGTTGGTAAGGAAATTAGGAGATGGAGAGGAGGGAGGAGAGAAAGTTTGCACTCTAATCACATCAGACAGACTGCAATCACATTAGACAGACTACAGTAGAGCCTGACTAGTACATGCCAGTGCCTCCCAAAATGGCCAATGACAAATTAGTTTTGTTTTAAAGATTTTTAAATCGTGACAATTTAAAAAAAAAAAAACTGATTCCATGGGGATTAATGTCAAATCATATATTATTTAGCCAATGGAAAATGAGATCTTTCAAATTGTATAAATATAAAAATATATTTATTTTTTGAAATAAATTCAATTAATATCAAATTTTAAGGAAACTTGCAAAGTTTGTGTTATAAGCATTCAAAAATCACTAAATAATCTAAAAAAAGACCAACTAATCTACAAAAAAGACCAAGCAATCTACAAAAAATACCATATAATAGGCGATCAACGGTTCGTTGACCAAGAGGCGAAAGCTATAGTCCCTACCTTGGCCTTCGACAGGGAGTAATAAGTAGCAATATATGAAAGGAAATATATTTCATTAAGCTATTGAAGTTATGCATGAACTTTTTAAATTCATTTTGTATAATTATACTAAAATTGTTTTAGGCCTACCAAGGACGATACCATCACATATCACTTTTCCATATAATATGTCGAAGAGAGCATTGATAACATGAGTCGTAACTAATGTAGAGGCATTATAGACATAAATTAGAACAATACCAAAGGTATCAGTTGATGTAACATCAATAGAATCAATAATAGTAGAAGACCCAAACCTACCAGGTGACAACCCAACAAAAGATATAGATCCATAGCTAGTTTATCAAGTAGTAGGATAGTAAGTATGTGATTTATCCAACTAATTTTAATCAATGAGAGTACATAGATATAGCCATACATATCCTATCAATGAAACAACATGATATGAAATTGAATCCCGAAGGGGTGTTTCTTATAGACGAAGCCAATATTTTTACAAATATACGACAATGTTGTGATTCAGGCAGGTTCATAGAAGATGGCATAATATGTAGCTTCATGGTAGATGACACTTAGTTAATAAATAATAGCCAAGGAAAACAACAATTGATAGAAATATTTAAGTAGGATCACAGTGGGTGGGAAGGTCCGTTTAGACAAGTTGTTAATCTAGAAAAGTGACAACTGCTCTTAACACATTCCCAACAAAATGTCTGCTATCACTTCTCAATATGTCTAACAATTCGAGACTCATAATACATAAGCCTCGATATGATAAGGACAAGAATTCTCAATATGTGTATACACACAAAGAATCACATCATTTGGGTCATACAAATAAAATTATAATATTTAATGAGATAGTTTAAATTACTCATTTATATTTTAAAAACTCTCTCTCTCTCTCTCTCTCTCTCTCTCTCTCTATATATATATATATATATATATATATATATATATATATATAAGTTAATATTCACATATAATCATATAATTAATGTCAATATTTCATTAATGCTTGCTACAATTATTGTACACAATTCGTCCTAGAGTATGCCCTAAAACTACATCTACTTGGCTAAAAGCTCATATTCCTGATATGTAAGGAAACTAGTTAATGGTCGAAGATCTTGAGGCATTTATAAGGTTTAAAATCATTCCCCCTTAGGAAACACTAGAGGGTCATTCCAGGTGGCATGGTGTTCCTTGAATAAGGTGATGATTCAATTTTCATTCACAGATAGTATCCATTGGCAGCTATCCCCATTGCTAGTTGACAATTGAATTACGACAGGTTTTCTCACTATATAAGAAAACATTTATCATGCACGATGTGTTGGTTATGAGGGAAATTCCCTAGCCTAGAGAGAACAAATGTGAATTTGTCCTGTCCCAACCTACACATCTCATTGTAGTTGNGACAATTGAATTACGACAGGTTTTCTCACTATATAAGAAAACATTTATCATGCACGATGTGTTGGTTATGAGGGAAATTCCCTAGCCTAGAGAGAACAAATGTGAATTTGTCCTGTCCCAACCTACACATCTCATTGTAGTTGTAGGAAAAAAATCAAATTAGACCATCACCAAAAAGAAATTACCAGTAACAAGCTACTATGATGATGCCAAGGAACAAAATAGAAATAAATCTGTGTTAACTCAATATCTTTAGGTGAAAATGGTATGAAGAAGAGTATAAAGAAGAAATCAATCATTTCTAAATTAGTTTTATAAACTTTAGATGCTTTGGCGACTTGTATTTTTTTTATCCATTTACAGGGTAACAACTCTCAATATTACAATAAATGTTGTATAGGTTATAAAATTGGTAGTTTGATGGAAGGAAAATAAACGATATAGTGACAACTATATTCAAACTTCCAATCCTTATCAATCATGAGTCTCCTTTCCTAATGATCAATCGATACATGATCTTTAAAGATGTATCGACTTTAGTAATGAACCGAAGAGTTTCTTGTGTGGAAAATAAACATATATCAATAATAAATAACAGGTTTCAAAATGATAGAATCAATATATTGAATAAAAACCCTAAATTAGCTACAAATTCAAATAGCAGTGCAACACAATATAACATAAAATAAGTTATTTGTGCTATCACATATGAGGTCTTCACTTTCTGGGCAGGAATCATTAGAAAACATAAGCATGAGTGAAAACCATACTTGAATGTACAATAACATTTTTCTAATCAAGTCCAAGCATATATTGATATGTTGAGAATAAATATCTAATAGATGAAATAGAATTTTTAAGAAAAAAACTACAACGTAACCTGTGAGTTAGTAATCATGCATATTTCTAATGAATAGAAACAAAAATCCTACTTCTAATTACCTAAATGTAGGCATTGATCATGCAAGCCAATAGACATCCCTATAACATCTAGACTAAAAACCCCAAAATGGAAGCTACTATATGGTATGTGAGTGTCTTATTAAAATAAGTTTTCAGCCTTCGAAAATGATCAATCTCTAAAAGATGACTTGTATAATATTTATATTTATTTGATGTTGGTGTCGATAGATCAAAATCCCTAGAAGTTTAGTTTTGTCACCATTGATATGGATCAATAACACCCAATCAAATCTATGATGAGTTGATTTTTTAAAGGAATCAAAATTCTCAAAATTACAATTTTATTTGTTTTAATAATGCATTTAAGATATATGAATACATTTCACATCCAATTTTTTTTTAGTAGCTTTATGTGGACACTCTATAAAGGTGGTTTAGAATTAAAAAAAAACAATTCAGTCCTTATCAAATAAAACAACTTTAATACCTTATGAAATATTACAAATGTATGCAATCAATGAGTGGCTTTGGACGTTTTTCATCATTATTCATAGAAGGTGCTTCATATCTATCCAAAATATCATAAGCCTATGTATTCATAAAACCATGGTGAGAAAAATGACCTGTTATTGGTTATTTCCACTCATAAAGAGTTTATTACATGATTATACATGGATGACGAAAATGAGTAAGGTTGGTGTAAATGTATTCATAGGTAATGGATATCACCCAAAGATTATAACGAGGAACGAGGTAAAGTCCCTATTTTCAATGCATTATTTTAATAACTATTTTATACCAAATTAGTTTTGCGACAGAGATATCACTACTATAATAACACATGTTATGAAAAGTATCAACCATAATTCCATGTGAAATTCCCATATCATGGTACATTCAATGCATAATTACATACACCAATATGGGCACTTACATGGGTTGGGTTGACACTCTTTATTAAGACAAGATTTTTATAATAAGATTAAGCCATCCACCCTACCATAAAAGAAAGTAAAGGAATGGTACAATTTCATAACAAGTAGATTATGTTCCATAAAGAAAAGGGTGAAAGTGTTGGGAAAAACCACAAAACATACAAGAATTGTCAAATGCCACATGGAAGAAGCATAGGCCTTGTCACCCCTCCACATGATAATGAAGGTGTATTTAAATGATCATTTAAATATGTATTCTATATAATAATAGTAATTTAAGGCATGTAAATGCAAAATTATGTACTGGTGAGGAGTTTTTAATCATTGGGTAAAGTTTTAATTTTGGTGATGGTTTTCCATAATGCTATGCAATCACCTTAATGTATTGGTTAAATGTGTGGTTTTACTCAAAGAGATTTTATTAAAGAATCTTATGATTTTTGTAGACATAAATGAATCAAAGCTCACTCTTTATCTTTTCAAAATTCCTTGAAAATTAGACTCCAAAATTACAATCAACAATTTGCCTCCTTAAATCATGTAAATACAAATAATTTTCCATAATATTTAAAAATAAAAAATTAAAATCCTCTCTAATGATCTTATGATCTTTGTAGACATAAGTGGATCCACTTCCATGTCCTTCAAAATTTTAAAATCCTTAAAAGTTAATTCAAATAGTCATGAGTTAGACATGGAATTTATTCCCAAAATAGAAGAGATAATGTATTCCACTTCTCTTAAAATTAAACTCCATAATTATGACCAACAATTTACCTTCTTAAATCATGTAACTAGCAACAACCACATTTCTGTAAAAAGTGGTTGATATACGCCGATCGGCGCCATTTTCCACTTTTTTAAATTAATGATGCCGATCGGCGTATATCAACCACTTTTTACATAAATGTGGTTGTTGCTAGTTGACGACCGACATGCTTAAAATAACATTAATACATTAAATACATTAATTAATTAATGTATTAATTAATAATTAATAATAATGCTTTAATTTATTATTATTTTAATGATTTAATGTATTAATACATTAATATATTAATCTATTAATGCATTAATGTATTAATTAGTATTAATTGATACATTAAATAGTAATAATGTATTAATGTATTAATAATACTTTAATGCATTAATGTTTAATACATTAATATATTAATGTATTAATTCTTAATAATGGTTTAATTTATTAATGTATTAATTCATTAATGTATTAATTCATTAATGTATTAATGCATTAATGTATTAAACAACAATATATTAATATATTAATTAGTAATAATGCTTTAATTTATTAATGTATTAATAATTCTTTAATATATTAATGTATTAATACATTAATGTATCAATATATTTAATGTATCGATGTATTTAATGTATTTAATACATTAATATATTAATGAATTAATACATTAATGTTTTAGTACATTAATGTATTAATACATTATTGTATTAAATATATTGATGTATTAAATACATTAATGCATGAATACATTAAATAAATTAAATATATTAATACATTTATGTACTAAATACATTAATATATTATTACATTAATGCATTAATATATTAAAACATCATTAATACATTAAAGCATTATTACTAATTAATATATTAATACATTAGTAAAACATTATTCATATATTAATACATTAATGTATTAATATACTAATACATTAGTAAAGCATCATTAATACATAAATGCATTAATGATTTAATATATTAAATATATTAATGTATTAAATATTTTATAAATAAAACATAAATATTTTATTTTTTTGTAAGTAAGAAGTTTATATTATATGTAGTGCCCGCTAGAGCTGAAAAGAGTTACCAAAATACAGAGAGGTACTGGCTGAAAATTCTGGACTGCCCCAACAGAGGGGAAACCAGTCCAGTCAGCCCCCAATTCACAAGTCTGAGAAAGTTGCATGTTCAGAAAATACACAAAGACATTACTATCTGCTTCTAGACTAGGAGCTTAATGGAACTAGATGTTCAACAAAAAGAAATCTAAACACCTGTCTAAAATCCCAGCCACGTTGCTCGAAGGTCCTCTATCCAAGGTTCTGTCTCGACGTTGGCCGACTGATCCTCCCTGCATTGTTCATTTCGTTCCTCATGCACCTTGTCCTCCACTGGACCTCTGCGCTCCACTTCCTTCTGCCTTTCCACTGCTTGTCGCCGAATGCTCTCCATCGCAATGTCAGGGGCCTCTCCCAGAGAAGAGCCAGCTGGGTCCGAGGAGAGCTCCATCTGCATAGTTGTTAGGATATGGAGAAAGGTGGCGACATTGTCTTCTGTAGTCTGCAGTCGGAATTTGAGGTCTGCCATCTCCCTTCTGAGCTCAAATACTAGATCATACAGAATGCCCAGTCGCTCTTTAAAATTCTCACTGTTGAGGTGGCTCGCAGGGTGGAGACGCACTCGCTTGAACTCTCCAAAGGCCGCTGGTGCACTCCTCCAAGTGCTCGAGGATCTGGGGAAGGACATGGTCACCATGAAGTGCATCCGAGGGTCCTGAGGGGAGCGAGGAGCTGGGGTCGATCCCTGCGGGATGGTGGCCATGGAATGTAAAAGCGTAGGCTGCGAAGGGGGCGAGCGAAAGTGCAAGGATTGCAAATGTGGCGGGGTGGCAGCTGGGGACGTGCTTTGAGGGAGGGAGGAAGAACCGGTCACCGGGGAGGCCAAAGGAGAGACTGGGGGTCTGCGGGGCTTCCAGGGTGAGCCCCGCTTCGACTTTCCTCTTAGCCTTTCTTTCATGTGTGCAGGTGAGCGAGGCGGGATAGGGTTGGACCAATGTTGCAGGAAGACGAAGAAGATAATCTCTGTGCCAGCCTGGTGATAATTGCGTCGTGAAGGGGGGAGCCCTTCCGAGCGCTTGCAGGGTGAAATGCCAAAACAAACAAGCCGAGCCATTATACAAGCTGCGTGGGAGCAGAGGGTAGCGTAAATGCCCCTTGCTGCGATCATTAAGCGGCATATAAATGCCATTACTCTTCCGGGAGGGTATGGTACTACAGCACGGGCCCGTCACTTGGCTCCGTGCTGCGGCGTGGTGTGTCCGATTCCATCGTTCGCCACGGGGAATCCACTAACACCCCATCCGTGGAAAACATAAATATCGATACTAAAACATTAAAACATTAATAATAAAGAAGTAATACATTAAAAAAATATCTATATATTATTAAAATATTAATATATTATTAATACATTATAATAATGTATTAACTCATTATTATAAATGTAGTAATAAAACACAAACAAATACATTACCTAATAAATTATAATAGCATATACTAAAACATTAATATTAAAGAATTAATATATTAAAAAAGTATCTATAC
>ML829739.1:29213-68586 GCA_009831015.1 Picea engelmannii
TTTCTTTTTTAATGTTGGGAAAGGGTCATCACAATGCGACGTCGGGAAATTTTCATAACATTGTGACATTGGGAAATGTTAATCAGATCACGATGTTGGGAAATGTTTGTCACAATGCAATGTCTTGAATCATCTTTTACTTTCTAGACAATTATTTATTCTTGTCCTAAGGACATTCATAGCAAATCATCTTCAACTTTGCAGATAATGAACTATACTTGTGATACGAACATTGATAAAAAAATCATTTAATAATTTATACATGTATTGTAGACATTGATAACAAATCTACTTATATATATGTTGTAGATGATAATTTATATTTGTTCTAAGAAAATTGATAGAAAAGTAACTTTAAATTTCAGAAATTGATCTAAGCAAATATGTTAATGAAATTTAAAAATATAGGTTAGTATAAAGACAGTTTTTTGGAAAATTTTAACCTTAGATTAAACCTTAATTTAAACTATCGATTAAACACTAATTTAAAGTAAAGATTAAACCGTAATTTAAAATATAGATTAAACCCTAATAAAACTATAGATTAAATTTAACCCTATTTTAAACTATAGATTAAACCTTAATTAAACTATACATTAACTAAAGATTAAATTGAATCTAGAATTTAACTAAAAATTAAATTAAACTATAGATTAAACCCTATAAATTAATTATATATTAAATCCTAGTTTGTAGAATTAATTTAATTTAACTATAAATCCAATTTAAATTAGGGTTTAACTATATTTCATATTTAGATTTATCTATACATAAAATATTAAGTGATACCATATATTAAACTAATTTAATTTAATTTAAATTCCAACCTAATTTAATTTAAATTAAGGTTTTAAACTATATGGATGGCAATTAAATGGATGTGAATTTCCCCACATGTAATATGGGTAGGAATTGGTCCGATTGTTTTTTTTTTTCTTAAACCCTTTTTATCTTTAGTGTTCTTTTTTTTTAATGTTTTTTATTGTTTTTTTTTCAAATTTATTTAAGATATTTTTAATTTTTGTTTTAAAATTAGTTTTTATAATTTTAAATTTTAATTTAATTGAAAACATCAAAGTTAAAAAAAATCAATTTTAATTTTAATATTTTTTTTTGGTAACATCAAAGTTTAAAAAAATCAATTTTTAATTCAATATGTCAAATTATAATTACAATATCATAAGTTATAATTACATTTATTATAATGAAATATCATACAATTATAATTACAAATAGGAATTAAAAAAAATCAATTTTTAATTCAATATGTCAAATTATAATTACAATATCATAAAAAAAATTCATACAATTATAATTACAAATAGGAATTAAAAAAAATCAATTTTTAATTCAATATGTCAAATTTTAATTACAATATGTCAAATTATAAAAAAATAAGAGTTGATAATTTCAATATTTCCAAATTCCCAGATGTCAAAAAATTAAAAAAATAAAATGAAATATCACACATTATAATTACAAATAAGTAAAAAAATAAAAAAAATAAAATGAAATATCACACATTATAATTACAAATAAGACTTAACAATTTCAATAATTCCAAATTCCCCATTCAATCAATTAAGAAACTGTAAAAAAATTAAATAAATCATATCAAATACAGAAAGAAAAAACAGTACAATAAGAATTAATCTCTATGCAACAATGCTTTTAAGACTTAAAATAGAGATTACGGAAATGCTTCTTACATATAGAAATAGAGTTTACGTACTTAAAATAGAGATTATGGAAATGCTTCTTACATACAGAAATAGAGTTTACTTTTCCATTTTCATTGATATACATAAACATAAATATACAAAAATAATATGAATGAAGAATTATAAATTCCAACCATTCCAAGCAACCCAATCATTTCCGCTCGCTGCATCTGGATTTATGAAGATTAAAAAATTATGTACACGGAAAGGCTGCCTATTTACAATACTCCATCGGCAACATCCCTTCCTCGACTTTTTTTTGGACAAAGTAATACTACAACTCTATATGATAACATGGTTAAAACTCTATATGATAATATGGTTAAGTATAAATTAAATGGTTAAGTATAAATTAAATATTTTCCTAAGAAAGTACTAAACCCATGGAATTTTATGCCTTAAAAAATATTGAAAATAAAACACGCGGATATGGTTGATCGGCTTATATCAACCAATTTCTGTAGACAACCAATAATCAAACGGTGTATATTAATTATTGCCGATAAAAGTAAAATTGTAAATAGCATCCCGCCGCCTCATTCCAAGAGAAGTTTTAATTTTAATTGAGTAAAATGTCAAAAAGTAACTTAATCTTGTATTTTGGAAATTTTCTAAACAAACTTTCATTAGAACTTTTGGGCCATCACGTGTTGTGAGATTAACTGCGTAAGTCCACTGTCGATGTGATTTGTTTTTCACTCTATTTTGGGACTGTAGGGTGTACGGTTTCACTCTATTTTGGGACTGTAGGGTTGAAATGGATGACCTAACGAATCAATGGCTCTAAAATTTAATGAATGGATGGCCCTAAAATTTAACAGGCAACATTTGTTCCCTTCAACGTTTATTCAAGAGGTGAATGAAACAAGGTCATCATGCAGTTCGAAGTTCGATCCCTTTTTGAAATAGAAGAGTCGTAATAAAAAAAAATAAAGAACTCCAGGTGTGTAAACAAAAGGAAAATAAGAGATACTTGATCTAGAATCTGTTTGTTTATCGGTTCATGTTCTCTTAGGAATATATAGGAAGAATACCAGAAAAACAAACCCTGTAAGTGGGTGGTTCTGGATGAAAGAATATATGCATGCCTTCCGGTTTACCTCATACCTTTTCATTCACCGCCTTAAAATTCTGGTCTGAGATTTCCATATATATTAGGTAGTTCTCGCTGGTGTTAACGATTGATATACCGAGGGCTCACTTTTCCGAAGAAGGACCATAAGGATTGATCGAATTTCTCAGATTCGAGAAGAGTAATTTCAAACTGCAACAAGAGTAATTTCTCTGCATGAACAACAAAAAAACAAACAAAACCCTTACAGAAATTTGAATTGCCGGATACATAACGATTGATCAAATTTCAGATTCGAGAAGAGTAATTTCAAACTGCAACACGAGTAATTTCTTTGCATGATCAACAAAAAACAAACAAAACCCTTACAAAAATTTGAATTTCCGGATACACCATAACGATTGATCGAATTTCTCAGATTCGAGAAGAGTAATTTCAAATTGCAACAAGAGCCATTTCTTTGCATGAACAACAAAAAACAAACAAAACCCTTACAAAAATTTGAATTGCCAGATACACCATAACAATTGATCGAATTTCTCAGATTTGAGAAGAGTAATTTCAAACTACAACACGAGTAATTTCTTTGCATGAACAACAAAAAACAAACAAAACCCTTACAAAAATTTGAATTGCCGTCGAATTTCTCAGATTCGAGAAGAGTAATTTCAAACTGCAACAAGAGTAATTTCTTTGCATGAACAACAAAAAAACAAACAAAACCCTTATAGAAATTTGAATTTCCAGATACACCATAATGATTGATTGAATTTCTTAGATTCGAGAAGAGTAATTTCAAACTGCAACAAGAGTGATTTCTTTGCATGAACAACAAAAAAACAAACAAAACCCTTACAGAAATTTGAATTGCCGGACCAAACTCAACAGAATTAATAAGCTAAAATGGTAATAGAATAGGGTGGTGATTATGATATTATTTGAGAGAATTTCCACCAACCATCACCAATTAAGATTTAATCACCAATTAAAAAACAATATCAGCTGAAGGTACCTGAATTTAACGGTAGTTGATTAGATTAAGCTCAGGTGGCATTTGAAACGCATGGAAATGTGTCATGAACAACCCGTCTCGGTAAGGAGAGAGAGCTAGGATAGTCCACCTGGTAGAATACGGTTTAAATTATATTAAAGCTCCAACATTTGAAATGCATGGTGGCATCAATAGTCCCTGTAAGGAGAGAGCACGGGGGTGGTAATTGAAAAACAGGTTAAACGTGGCATCAACCACAATGTTATGGTTTACATTCCACTAATCACAGGTGTCAATTTATATTGTTTAAGATTAGATTAAGCTCGGGTGGTATTTGAAACGCATGTAAATGTGTCATCAACAGCGCGGTCTGGTAAGGAGAGAGAGCCAAGACACTCCACTTGATAACATATGGTTTAAATTATATTAAAGCTCCATCATTTGAAACGTATAAAGTAAAAATGACGGCGTTCTACTTTCTTTCCATGCGAATATAACTACACGTGTTATCACTGTATAAAAACGATTGCGTTCCATGGCATTCCACTTCCTTTTCATGCGAATATAACTACACGTGCTATCACTGTAAAATGTAAAAAAACAGTAATGAAGAAGTAAATGTTAAAATTGAAGTAATCTTATAAGGATTTGCTAAATTATTGTCCGTGCCAATTGAAAACTCAGTTTAGTAATTTTTTAATCATGTTTAGTAAAAGTGAAAAAGTAAACATGATAAACGTACCATTTTATAAATGCAAGGGAGTTAGTTCTTGCAATCTTATTCATTGATTTGGATGTAAGACGGAGAATATACCAACAACTTAAATTCCTAACCATCAGATTAAATTTAATAATTAAAAACATGATAAATTTAGTAATTAAAAACATGATTAATCGTGCAAGTCTGATAGAATAATTTTCCACATAATCTAAAAATAAAAATAAAAATATAACATATTCTCCACCAACATGCTTTAATACAAAGTATAAAACACTTGAAACTTCTATAATGTAATTGTCATTTATAATAATGTTAAATAAGACTATAAAAATCCAACCAGATGCAAAATTTTGTCCAATTATTTTGAAATTCCCATCATCATTCCATAATCATTAAGGTACTCCCCATTTATATTTTGTTCAAGCACCCAAGTAAAAACACCGTTCTTGGCAGATTGAAACGACTTCGATTGAAATTTTGCAGATTTAGCTTCTGTATCGTTAGATTTTGCATGTAGCTTATAGAATTGACATCTCATGTCTATAAAAATATGGGAGAAAAGTTTCGAGGATGATTAGACTTTCACTCTAAATATGGTCGAACAATATCCTTAAAAGTTTACAATAAGTTTCGAGGATGATTAGACTTTCACTCTAAATATGGTCGAACAATATCCTTAAAAGTATAATTAAAGTTGTATTTGATCATTTCTACTTTCTAATCATGAATAAAATTATGAAAACTTGGACTCTGACTTTCTATATTAAGGGAATTCTGATCATGGATAAAAAAAAACGTTTAAAGGAAATCCGGACTTCCGAACTTGCGGCCATAGACTGTTTTTATTTTCAGGTCTGTTTTCGAGCTGTTACTCTTTTCCAATTTTGCAGCTCGCTTCGAAGGTTTGTAATACCTCTTGTTTATTTTGCAGGAGGCTGGTTTGTAACACCTTCTTATCTGTGGAGTCTTTTCGTTTAATCAATCTGTGGAGTCTTTTCGTTTAATCAGTAAGGCGGGTCTTCTTCATGTCACAGCTAGTTTTTTTTTGGGTGTTGTTTCACTTTTCTATGTTTTAGGGTTTTTTTTTGTGGGAATTTGAGTACATAAATCTACACGAAATCACATTTTATTGTTGTTTAAATTTCATTTTTAATGTAAAAATGAATTTAGCATGTTAAAGAACTTTAGGATTATACATAAATAACAACTTAAATTTGTAGATCCAACAATTTTTTGCATAATTTTAAACAAATATCCCCAAAAAATATCAAAAAAACAAAACTTAGAATCTTTAAACTAAAACGTTCATTTGCATAACATAGAGGCAGTTCTTATATTATTATTATTAAAATTAAAATAAACTTTTAAATTGGTTTTTGATTATTATTATATTTTAATATTGTTAGGACAATTTTTTTCTATGAGGAAGATATTCCAACCTATTTTCTATTATTAAATGTTTGTCAGAAGAAATGAAAGAACCACTCATTATTCAAAGTGTACTAAGGTCTCTACCGATGCGATTTGATCCAAAGATTTCATCCCTAGAAGAAAGAGCAGACCTGGATATGATAAGCATGGATGAACTACATGAAATATTTATAGCTGATGAAATGAGGACACTACACGAAAATCCATCCTCAAAAGAAGCATTCAAAGTGTCCAAGAAGAGAAAGAAAAAGAGAATGCAAAATCAAAATTCAGAATGTAGTGGTAGCGATGATTCATATGAGGATGAACAAATGACCAACTATGTAAGGAAGTTATGAAAGGAACCAACAATTAAAAATGTATTCTTCCCTTGAAATCCTTTAATTGTTGTAAAATTGGTCATTTTGCAAATATGTGCCTTATGCTAAAAAGTTAGATAGTGATGAAGAGGAAAATCCCAAGAAAGAAAAGAAATATCAAAAGGGAAACATGAAAGATAAAATGAAAGTCTTCAAGATAAATCTCTACTCAAGGGAAGATAGTTATTCATCTGATGAAGATGATGAAAGCGACACTGACTCATAGAGAGTACTATTTATGGCTACACAAAATAAGAAAAACAACGAAAAAGGTTTACGGATCTTGAGGCAGAATTAATCAATGCTTTATCTGAGATGACATTGAGAGTTGAATTCAACAAGCTCAGCAAGAAATTGAAAAGTTCTCAAGTGTTAGAAAAAATTCTTAACAATCAAAGGCCATACAACGAAAAATTTGGAATAGGATATGAGAATGTTCACTTTGAGGAAGGTTCAAGTTCCATGATGAAATCAACAGAACAAATAATTTATGCAGAAGTTATAGAATGAAGGAATCATGGTCAACAAGAATCAGAAAGGAATGGATACAAAATAACCTCTACATTCAGGAACTAGAGAATCTTCAACGACCACAGAGGAGACTTTGATCAACTGAAGTAGAATTTTAGGACTACACCACAAAGAACATATTTCACTCCTAGGTATGTAAATTTATTTTATGGTCATTATTTTAAATGTACTAAATTTGAACATAAAGTTGTTTATGGAAGGGTTTATGAAAGAAACGATCTGGAAATAAATGCTTATGTGGCCCCACAAATCATTGAATGTTACCAATGCCACAACTATGGACACATAGCTTGAAATTGTAGAAGTATGATAAAGCCTCCCATGAAAGAAAATATTGATGAAAGATACAAGAAGGCTAGGAGAAGAAGTGAAAAACAATAAGAACATGTAAATGAAGAACAAGTACAAGGAATTGTAGCTACTTTTTTTGTAGTAGCAAAAGATCATGATGAATTTAAAGGCAAAGAAGAAAGTGTCGGAATTCCAACAGAGGATGAAGAAGAAGATGTCAGAGCTCAGGATGATGACATAATTTAGAAAGAGGATGAAAATGAAGATTTCTCCATAAACAGAGAAGAAGATTACTCTGCATTAGAGAATGTATTTTTTTGAGCCATCCATCTTGGAGACTCCCAGTAAATATGAATATTGAATAGGTAGAGTTAGTGCAGTAGCTACTACTGATCAAAGAACCATCCTTAGAGGAGGTTGAACTATTTATAGAAACATATTTAGAGCAATCAGATAACAAAAGTATAGAATGACATATTGATCAGCTGAGAAGTAGTGATCCCAAACATGTATCAATCAATAGCTACACAAGAAGGATTTTATGATTGTTTTCCACATATGTATTCAGAAAGGGATATCTTCAGTACAGGTTGTTCCATAAATCCAAAGTTTGATGATAACATTGATTGGATCAGTGGACATATTTCATTCATTCTGATAAACATGAACATGTGTTGATCAATTGTAGTATATTCAGGTGAAGTGTTTATGATAGTTCAGTGACAGATGGGTCAAAATTATGGACAATTGAGTAGGAATGTTATGGACGGTTTGTGACACATGGACAAAGATGGATTCGTGAAATTCTTAACAGGTACAAAGAGTATGGGTCAGAGAAGATGCATAGTATTGTATTTATGATTGGAATCAATGAAATCAATTGATCACAAAAATACAAGTAGCGAAAGGAACAATAGAACAGGGAAAGAGAAACCGTCAGCAAAAGATATATCATCAGAGGGACATTGTTGAACAATATGGTCAAGTAAACATGGAAAGTAAATGATGAAATCAAATTTTGAATTCTTTTTATATATATGTTAGTGAAATTCAAGAGGAAACACCAATGTACAATAAACAACACTAGAAGAGAGGAAGGGAAACATATCGAGGTATACCTACATTGATCTACATCTTACAGAAAAGTCAAGGGAAGAAAAATCATCAGAGAAAGGGATCTAGATAGGAAGATCAATAACATGAAGATAGGAGGATACATGATGACAGGGGGAGAAACCCGAAGGAGTGATACCCTTTCCCATTGATATCAAATGGGGAGAGTCAGAAACATTGATGAGGAACAATGGTCATAGGGCGAGCATGAGCATCGGAGGATCAATGTTTCCATCAGTGTTAGCACTTCCTTCAATGCCAAAGAGGGACATTGTTGGAAAATTCATTTGGACAGTTGGTTGTCATTGATATCAAGCCTTAGAGTTTGATGTCAACTCTTAGAGATTGATTTCAACCCTTGGAGAGGTCCAGAGAGTTTGGATAGTTGTATGATCGATATTGATGGTCATTTAGTTGGGTACATTTGATGAAGTATACATGTAGCCACAGAGGTGTGGGTATGGGACTCAAATTTGATTAAGGTATATGGAGAAGAAGGACAGTGTAATTTCAGGGAAGATTATCAATGATAGATAATGCATGTCATATCGTTTTCGATGATATGTGTTACGCCACGTGGTTCCTCACGGTTAGGGAGATATGGCACTGTAAATTTGGAAACCCCAAAGAGTGGACAAGAAGCCCCTAGTTGGTTATAATTCCTCGTCAAAGGGGTAAATATGTTGAAACAAGAAAACTATAGAAGCCCTAAAATAAGGAGAGGAGTTACCTGGCACAAGTATAAATATACCTCAAGGAGTGATTCACAAGTACACTCACACACTTATTCATTTACTATATTTATTGTGATCTAGTGATCTTTAGCTAAGGTTGTGACAACAATTTTCTGAGGTAGCAAAGGAAGGATGTAGGAGAAAGTATCGGGGTTACAACAAAACCTAGTTTCTGAGGTATCTGTGGTTGCAGGTTAGCAGGGCATGGATGTACATGGGTTGTAGAGGAGGAAAGTGTGGATATTCATGGGTAGTATTGAAGGAAGTCGGAGATCTATGAAAATATTGTGAAAGGTTGAGAAGAGATGTTGATAGCAGGTTGTTAAGGACTATGGAAGAAGTTACAAGTCAATTTACAATACAATAGGTCAACTACAAGATCAAAGGTAATATTTAAGGGTTATTGTTATGGTTCATGCATGGTAATAATAATTATGGGATATGATAACTCTTGTAGATGTTATGGTACATTGATTAGAAGCATTATTGGCTATTTTAGTATCTAGTTTGGTTACATGTTATAGTGCATGCTTGAAGCTTGGTATATTGTGTTATGAGGTTGTATCTTGGTAATGTTGAGGAGCATATTTGAGGCATGTGTTTTAGGGCCATGATATATGACTTGAGTCACAAAATTCGATGCATGATGCATGTTGTTTTAGGTCTACTTGTTGAGATACATTGTTGGTACATATCTTGGATATATTGGCACATGGTTTAAGGTAGTTGGTTGAGGCATATCATGAGTGATATGACACTTGTTTGAGGTACACGATTGGCATGTTGTTTAAGGCATATGGTTGATTATGTTATTGGCATCAGTACATTGATAGAATCATTTGTTGGTGATATTGATATTTTCTTGGTACACATTTGGCACATATTCTTGGCATGTGGTTCAGGCACTTCATTGATGATATCTTATGGTATCTTGCATGGTGTTGATGTACATGGTTGAAGTGCATGGTTGGAAGATGATTTGAATTCGGTATGGTACATGGTATATGATACATGGTACAGGTGTTCATGCATGAGTGATGCATGATATGGTACAAGATTGATACATACATAGTGATGATACGGGTTGTGGTATACAATTGATGCTTGGTATGGTACTTGTGTTGGTGCATGCTTGATGCATGTGTTGTGATACATGTTTGGTTTATGGTTGATGCACTTGTTATGGTACATGGTTGATGGTAAAAGGATGATGCATGGTACATGTTGATACTTGGTTAAGACACATATATTGTGATGGTATGTGGTGATATTGGTACATGCTTGGTAGAGGCATATATTGGTGATGTTGAGCATATGGTTTGAGATATGTTCTTGGTGATATTGGAATGAGTTGAAAGAATATAAGAATGGATATGGTTTCATGAACGAGATAGTGATTGGCTGGATAGGTTGTTGTGACAATGATCAGTTTGATAGGTTGACAGTGACAAGTTCGATACAAGTTGGATACGGGTTTGATACACTGACACATTGATAGTGACAACTTGGATATAGGTTGGATACAATGACAGTTTGGCAGGTTATAGGTTAATGTGACAGTGACAGTGACATTGATAGTGGCAGTGATTTTGGTAGTGATAATTAGTCTACACTTATATTTTAGGGCGACAGGACGGGGCAAGGAAAGGGGTTTTTAGACTCCTTCCAGTTGGAGCTGGAGATTGAGGGAGTTGGATATTCCTTCAAGTTGGAGGATGAGAAATAGGTGGTTGTAGCCATCTTTCAGTTAGATTTGAAGAAACCATGGGTTTGTAGCCTCCTTTTCATTGGAGCTATAATGGGAGTTGTATCTTCACACTATATTTGGAGTTAGAGTGTGATGACATAATGTGTAGTCCTCAAATATACCTTTCCAACAAACTATCGTGCATATAAAATGAAGATCATATGTTAAAGTTACGACCTCAAGAAGTTGATGTACCAACTTACCCCATCAGGGCCCACATGACTTTTGGCGCTTCATCTCCTAGGGTTAGGTTTTTGGATATCTAGGCTTTTATATTTACTTCTTGATGATAAAAAGGCCCGAAGGACTCATTTTAATGGGCTTAGAATAATGTGCATAGCCGTCACATATATTCTCAAATATTAGCTACCACCATTCGAGCAAGATTGTTTTCATTCCCCATTTTATAGTTTCAGTGGATTTCTTATTTAATAGAAGTTAAGTTCCATTGTATCTCTAATATTTTTCTCTATATGTTTGTGTTAAKTTTATAGATCTGTGTTTCATTGATCMAGATTTTATGAGWAGAACRAAATGAATATAGATTATTAACARGTGTTTAACACAAAATAACATAGATACAGTAAAACTGGTTTTCTATTCAATAACAAAATAAGCTGAAACTRTAAAATGCAGCGGAAACAAGCTTGCTGGAATGGTGGCAGCTTATCTCTGAGAAGAGATGTGACGACAGCGTGCATTCACAAGAAGTTGGTTACAATGYGGCTCTAAAGGCCTTTTTACAATAAKAAAGAATTCCAAAAACCCTAGACATCCAAAAACCCAACCCTAGGAGATGAAGCGCCAAAAGTCATGTGGGCCCCATTTGGGTAAGTTAGTACATCAACTTCCTGGGGTCGTAACTTTTGCATACAATMTTCGTTTTAGGCGTGTGATAGCCCGTTGGAAAGGTATCATCGAGGAKATTCATTTTGGGTGATCAATCATTCCTTTGMCTATCATTGAGGAGATCGATCCCKAAAAACCTTCATTCAGGCCCTCAAAATGGCCCCGGAAGTTAAAACTACTAAAAATAGTAAACTGCTAAAATTGTCAGAAAACAGTTTTGAGCCAGTTSGAAAAGGTGGGTGGCCACTGATTTCCATATGGATCAATCCTCCTTCCTTAGGAAKAAATGGTCTCCATTGCATTGAGGTCTCCCATCAGATGAGGAAATTTCTGYTGAATTTGGCCCTTGGTGAGCCACTTGCCTTGGTACAGGAGTTGCCCTRCTTTGACGACTCRATAAAGCTGGATCCTTTGTTGTCAAGTGACCTTGATACAACTCCCATTATAGCCTCCTTTTCATTGGAGCTATAATGGGAGTTGTATCTTCACACTATATATGGAGTTAGAGTGTGATGACATAATGTGTAGTCCTCGAATATACCTTTCCAACAAACTATCATGCACCTAAAATGAAGATCATATGTTAAAGTTACGACCTCAAGAAGTTGATGTACCAACTTACCCCATCAGAGCCCACATGACTTTTGTCGCTTCATCTCCTAGGGTTGGGTTTTTGGATATCTAGGCTTTTATATTTACTTCTTGATGATAAAAAGGCCCGAAGGACTCATTTTAATGGGCTTAGAATAATGTGCATAGCTGTCACATCTATTCTCAAATATTAGCTACCACCATTCAAGTAAGATTGTTTTCATTCCCCATTTTATAGTTTCAGTGGATTTCTTATTTAATAGAAGTTAAGTTCCATTGTATCTCTAACATTTTTCTCTATATGTTTGTGTTAATTTTATAGATCTGTGTTTCATTGATCCATATTTTATGAGCAGAATGAAATAAATATAGATTATTAACAGGTGCTTAACACAAAATAACATAGATACAGTAAAACTGGTTTTCTATTCAATAACAAAATAAGCTAAAACTGTAAAATGTAGCAGAAACAAGCTTGCTAGAATGGTGGCGGCTTATCTCTGAGAAGAGATGTGATGACAGTGTGCATTCATAAGAAGCCAGTTACAATGCGGCTCTAAAGGAATTTTTACAATAAGAAATAATTTCAAAAACCATAGACATCCAAAAAACCAACCCTAGGAGATGAAGCGCCAAAAGTCATGTGGGCCCCATTTGGTTAAGTTAGTACATCAACTTCCCGTGGTCGTAACTTTTGCATACGATCTCCGTTTTAGGCGTGTGATAGCCTGTTGGAAAGGTATCATCGAGGAAAATCATTTTGGGGGATCAATCATGCCTTTGACTATCATTAAGGATATCAATCCCGAAAAATCTTCATTTAGGCCCTTAAAATGGCCCCGTAAGTTAAAACTACTAAAAATAGTAAATTGCTAAAATTGTCAGAAAACAGTTTTGAGCCAGATGGAAAAGGTGGGTGGCCACCGATATCCATATGGATCAATCCTCCTTCATTAGGAAGAAATGGTCTCCATTGCGTTGAGGTCCCCCATCAGATGAGGAAATTTCTGTTGAATTTGGCCCTGGGTGAGCCACTTGCCTTAGTGCAGGAGCTGCCCTGCTTTGACGACTCGATAAAGTTGGATCCTTTGTTGTCGAGTGAGCTTGATCTGTATTTCCACAATCTTATCATTGGATGCATGTTGTATGCATTCGGGGTTGATCTATGTTGGCTTCAGTTGTTCTGCTACTTCTAAGGTGTCCAATAATGGTGGGAAATAAGGGTGAAGGAGATCCATGTTGAACATTGGGTGCAGACCAAGGAAAGGGGGAATGTTGAGCTCAAAATAATTATCCCCCACGGCCTTGGTGATAGTGTACGGACCATAACGAAGTGGGCAAAGCTTTCGATGGGGTCCTGTAAGGTGTTCTTTCTGCAAGTGCAACCAAAATTTGTCGCCCACCTAAAACTTATGCGACACCCGATGTTGATCATGGCGCTGCTTGTACTTGTCATTAGACTTTTTTAGGATATCTTGAACCTGTTGGTAGATGTGCTAGATCCTCTCAATGAACTGGGTGGCTTTGTCATCTTTATTTGGAGCAGGAGATGAGTCGGTCGAGGTGAGCGCAAGGGGAAGTGCAACATCTATGGGTCCCAATGGTTGGAATCCCAACCCCACTTGAAAGGGACTATGGTCGTTTGAGCTATGCAGGGCTCGGTTGTAGCTATGTTGGACATAGGGAAGGCTCTCATCCCAAGTGTGAGGGTGCTTTGAATTATACATGTGAAGGATATGCACAATCATTCGATTTACAACCTTGGTTTGGCCATCTGTCTAGGGGTGGAAGACCATGGATTTGGTGAGCTTGGTGTTCAGCAGTGACTAGAGGCTTGACCAAAATGTGCTGAGAAATCGACTATCCCAATCTGAGACAATGGTTTGTGGGATTCCAAAATGTACCTAGACTCGTTCAAAGAAGATCTTGGCAGTGGCCTCTATTGTGATTCTCTTCTTGCAAGAAACCATAATCGCCATCTTAGAAAAGTGATCAACAACCACAAAAACACAGTCATTTCCCCGCTTGGTGGATGGGAGGCCCAACATGTAGTCCATTGAGATGGATTCCCATGGCCTGTCAGGAGTGGGAAGAGGGGTGTACAGGCCCTATTTCTTAGTGGTCGGTTTTGCAATAGCACAGGCAGTGTAGGACCTGATATACTTGCTGACCTCCCGTCGAAGTTTCGGCCAATAGAAATGTTTTTGTAGCATCACCACTGTCCTTTCAATGCTGAAGTGTCTTGCCACCCAACTGTAATGGGCTTCCCAGATCAGCTTCACTCGCTCACTATGGAACACAGATATGGCCCAAACGACACAACAACCCATCCTAAAGATGGAAATTATCAATAACTGCGTTTGCACCCAACATTTGGTATGTGGTGGCAAAGTTGGGGTCTGTCTCATAAAGTTGGGGCCATCCAGATGTCTCATGGCCGCAAGAGTCTATCACTGTGGTGAGTGTCACTACTGGTGGTCTTCTGAGGCAATCAATGATGCGATTGGTGATTCCTGTTTTATACTTGATGTTGAGGTGGAATTGCTACAAGTATGTGGACCACTTTTGATGGTGGTCATTCTACAATTTTCCCTGTGTCTGCATGAAATGCAGTGGCTTATGATCAGTGTGGATGACTGTCTCCTTCCCAAGAATGTAATGTCTCCACTGGCGGCATGCTTGCACAATGGATTACATTTCTTTGTCGTAAGTAGGGTACTTATGAACAGTATTTGATAGTGTCTCACTATGATAGGCCACGGGGTGGTTGTGGTGAGTGAGAACGGTGCCCACAACATAGTCTGAAGCATCTATCTCGATCTCAAAAGGATGTTGCAAGTCTGGTAGTGAAAGTATTGGGGCTGAGCACAAGTGTTGCTTCAAATCATCGAACGCTTGTTGTTGGGACCGGCTCCACACAAATTTTGCCTTACCACCACCTCTGTTTATTTGGCTAAGGGCCCATGCAATATGGGAGAAACCCAACACGAACATGCGGTAGAAATTGGCAAGGCCCAAGAAGCTCCGAATCTCAATGAGTGTTTTTGGGGATGGCCAGTCACAGATGACTTGGATATTGGCTGGATCCACATGTACGCCATGTTGATCAATGATGTAGCCCAGGTAATGGACCCTATCCATGCCAAAGGAGCATTTTTCCAGGTTGGTGTATAGCTTGTTCTGTCGCAGGGTGTGCAGAACCTGCTGAATATGCTGCAAGTGTTCGGCCCATGTCTTGATGTAAATTAGAATGTCATCCAGATAGACCACTACAAACGTATTGGTGAATGGTCGCAGGATATTGTCCATCATCCTCATGAAATTGGCTGGAGCATTTGTCAAACCAAAGGGCATGACCAACCATTCAAAAAGGCCTTCCTTTGAATTGAAGGTGGTCTTCCATACATCTATCTATTCTATCAGGACCTAGTGGTAGCTAGACTTCAGATCAATCTTACTAAAGTATTTTTCCCCCATGACTTGATCAAGAAGGTCATGTATTCGGGGAATCGGGTACCGGTTTCTGACTGTGATTTTATTCAGAGCCCGGTAATAAATAAAGAGTCACCAGGTCCCATCTTTCTTCTGTACCAACACGATTGGACTCTTGCAAGGTGATGAGCTGGGGTGGATGTGCCCCTTATGGATCATTTCTTGGATTTTTCACTTGATATCCTCATTCTTTAACAAAGAGCGATGATAGACTGGCCCATCAGGTAGCAGTGCATTGGGGGTCATATCGATGGGGTGCTTGACCTGGTAGTTTAGAGGTACCCCTGTAGGTGAGGAGAAGATATCCAAGTATTCTTCCACGACCCTATCTACTTGCTTTTGCTATGTGGAGAGGTTGGATGCAGAAACCCTGGATGTGGTTGTGATCTTTCTCTTATTCTGAGAGAGAATCACGAAGAAGACAAACTTCCCCGTCTGAGAGATGACCTTCCTGAATTTCTTAGCAGAGATCAAGGAAACTGCACTAGGTGGGACTACCTCAGGTGTCCTGTACAATTTCTTGTTCAAAGTAATAATAACACTACGAGGCCTAGAATCATATATAGCATGACGTTTCCATAAATAAGGTTGGCCCAAAATAACATCACAAAATTCGAGAGGAGAAACATCACACAATACCTCATCTTTGAAGGGCTTGATGTTTTACGACATTCAACACTGTTGGTTGACGCGGAGATCGCTTCCTTGGCAGAGCCATCCAATTATGTACGATTGTGGGTGCGGCGTTGTTGGTAGGTCCAACCGCTTGATGACCTCTACTGAGATGAGGTTCTTCTGGCTATCACTATCAATTATGAAGTGTAGCGGGGTGCCTTTTACCCATATTTGGGAATGGAAGAGTCGCTCTCCTTCTTCTGGCTCGTCTGGTTCACCGGGCTAGAGCTTGGTGGTAGCAACGGTGGCATTGGGTTCCGCGTCAATGATCCGTCTTCCCCTTTCTGGTTCTGGCTCAGAGTCATAATTTGCATTTGATTCAGAGGCTTTCACTTCGGCCACCAATGAATTCTTTGAGTGGAAGTTAGCATTTTTATGCCAAGGGATCTTATGGAAGTCACACCACTTCCCGGTATCTTTCTTTGTCTTTCCATTGTCCTTCATTGCTTGCGGCTTGGATTGGTTGTCCTGATACTGTCCATATTTTCTCTATCCTTTGTTCAGTGGGTTGGGGCTACCCTTTCCTGGATTTTGTTGTGAGGGGTTCCCAGGCCCAAGTTGCCGCATCTTTTTTTTTAGCTTCTACTCGATTTTGACTGCATATTAGAAGGCTACGCCCAAGTATGAGATGTCCATAAATTCCATTTCAGTCTGGATGTATCTATCCAGAGCTTCTTCAATCAACAGTTTGAAAGGATATCTTGTCCCGTCATCTTTATTTTCTCCTTCCATCAGAGGTCGCTTGGGTGTGTGAGAGCTTCTTTCCTCAAGAGAAACAAGCTCGAGACCCAACTCTTTGTACTCCAACCTCGTTGGGGACATGCATTAAGAAGACAAGGAGTAGACCGCTCTGATACCACTGAACCATATTTTATGAGAAGAAGGAAATGAATACAGATTATTAATAGGTTCTTAACACAAAATAATATAGATATAGTAAAAATGGTTTTCTATTCAATAACAAAATAAGATGAAACTGTAAAATGCAGCGAAAACAAGCTTGTTGGAATGGTGGTGACTTATCTCTGAGAAGAGATGTGACGGCAGTGCGGATTTGCAAAAAGCCAGTTACAATGAGGGTTTGAAGGAATTTTTACAATAATAAAGAATGCCAAAAACCCTAGACATCCAAAAACCTAACCCTAGGAGATGAAGTTCCAAAAATCATGTGGGCCCCGTTTGGGTAAGTTAGTACATCAACTTCCTGGGGTCGTAACTTTTGCATACGATCTCTGTTTTAGGCATGTGATAGCTTGTTGGAAAGGTATATTTGAGGAGATTCATTTTGGGGGATCAATCATGCCTTCAACTATCATTGAGGATCTTGATTCCAAAAAACCTTCATTTAGGCCCTCAAAATGGCCCCGAAAGTTAAAACTACTAAAAATAGTAAATTGCCAAAATTGTCAAAAAGTTGTTTTGAGCCAGATGGAGAAGGTGGGTGGCCACCGATATCCATATGTATATTTCATTTCATTCCACTAATAAATATGTATTAGTGGTATCAAAGAGGTTCTCTTCATTTGTTTCTTTGTGCATGTCCCCAAGGAGGTCAGGGTATAAGTAGTTGAGAATCGAACCATTTGAGCCTTTTCAAGATCATCCTCATTGAACTCGATGACCACCCATAGGGGAAGAAAAGAGAGACAATGAGGTAGGATATTCGTTTAAACCATTGCTCAAGGAATCCCTCTCGTGGAAAAGGAACAATATGATGGATAACTTTGTGCAAATCCTTCGAGGATTTCCAACAAGCAACACATCTACCTCAAGTGGGGGCATTGCCCCCTTCAAGGTCAAATCAATTTTGACATTCCTATATTTGAAGTTCAAATAGATGTGGATGTTGTAGATAAATGGTTAAAACTTCTATAAGGGTTTCTTTTTGTCCACAACTTTTTCGATAGAGAAAAGATTATATTTGCACTCCTCAAAGCTATCCCCCATGTCAAATATTAGTGGGATATTTTCTATGAGAAAAAGGAGACAAAGGGATCTAAATTATTTTTAGTTACACCCACTTTGGGTTCCTTCAGGGATTTTATTAAGGAACAATACTACCCTATTATAAGTTATGACGAATTATATACAAGATGGACCACACTATGGCAGGAAAGGGACCAAATAGTGCCATAGTTCACCAATGTCTTCCATACCTTGCGCACCAATTTGGGTGTCAAAGACTCTGAGTGACATGGAGGGCTCAAGTACCTGAATGATATGCATATATATATCCAAACAAAAATGGAGTTTATGTTCATTTCATCCTTGGGCGTGGCCTATCTATATGATCTCAAAATCAAGTAGAAGCTTAAACATAAGACGTGACAGTTTGGGTCTGCAAACCCCTCATAGCAGAAGAAAGGAAAAGGTGGCCTCAACACATAGAAAAACAGGTATAAAAACGATGGAAAACCTTAGGACAACCAATCCAAACCGAAAAAAAATAAGGACAATGGGAAGACAAAGAAAAACACTGGGAAATGGTGCTAGTTTCATAAGTTTCCTTGTTATAACATCATTGAATTCCTCTCAAAGAAGTCATTGGTGGCTGATGTGAAAGCCTATGAATAATATTTAGGCTCTGACACTAAGTCAGAACCAAAAAAAAGGAGACAGATCATTGTGCAGAACCCAGTACCATTGTTGCTACAACCACCAAGGTCCAGCCCAAGGAACCTGATGAACCAGAGGAAGGTTAGAGCCTCTTTCATTCACATATGTGGGATAAGGCTACTCCCTTGCACTTCATATTTGATTGTGGTACCCATGATAAACTCGTCTCAACATAGGTTGTAAACTAGTTGGATCTGTCGACAACACCACACCCACAACCATACACCATCAGGTGGCTCCGCAAAGGAAGCAATATCTATGTCAGCCAATAGTGTTGCCTGGACTACGACAAATCCATTCAAATATGAGGTATTTTGTGATGTCTCCCCCCTTGAAGTTTGTGATGTTATTTTGGGCTAACCTTATTTATGGAAACATCATGTTGTATATGTGTCTAGTCCTCATAGCATTCTATTACTTTGGACAAGAAATTATACATGATACCCGAGGTAGTCCCATTTACTGTCATTTTCTTCATCTCTTCCAAGCAATGCAGGAAGGTCATATCTTAGAATAAAAAGTTTTTCTTCTTCATGCTTCATGCTCAAATTGAGCAGAAGGTTGCAGCCACATCCATGGCCTCCGTGACAGGTCTCTCCATGCAACAAAAGAAAGTGGATAAGGTCATGGAAGAATACAAAGAAATATTCTCCTTACACACTAGGGTACCTATGCATTGTCAGGTCAAGCACTCAATCGATATGACCTCTGGTGCATTGCTACCCAATGGGATAGTATATCTCCACTCTTTTTCATAAAATGAGGAAATTAAGCACCATATCCAAGAGATACTCGAAAAGGGGTACATCCACCCAAGCTCATCACCTTGTGGAATCCAAATAGGGTTTGTGTAGAAGAAAGACGTGTCTTGGAAACTCTGCATTGATTTTCGATCCCTAAATAAGATCACAGTTGGGAATCGATACCCAATTCCTTGAATTGAAGATATCCTTGACCAGCTCCAGGGGGCCAAATACTTCAATAAGATTGATCTGAAGTTTGGCTACCACCAGGTCCCAATAGAGAACATGTATGGAAGAGTTCCTTCAAGTCCAAATACGGTATTTTTGAATGGATGATCATGCCCTTTGGCTTGACAAATGCCCCAAAACCTTTCATGAGGATGATGGATGATATCTTTTAGGATTTCAACAATTGTTTTGTGGTGGTGTATTTGGATGATATCCTCATATTCAACAATAATTTGGTAGAACACTTGCGACACATTCCGTAGGTTCTACACACTCTGTGGAAACACAAGTTATATGCAAATTTGGAAAAATGCTCCTTCAATGCGAACATGGTCCAGTACCTAGGATACATTTTTTATGAGTGTGGGGTGCATGTCTATCCATCCAATATCCATGTCATTCATGACTAGCCAGCCCCGACCACAGTCACTGAGCTTTCGAGCTTATTAGGAATTTCCAATTTCTATCGCAGGTTCGTGTTTGGATTCTCCCACATTGCATGGACCCTTAGCCAAGTGACCAGGGGTGGAGGAAAGGAAAATATTGTGTGGGGATAGTCGCAACAAAAATGGTTTGATTATTTGAAGAGATGATTTTTTTCAACCCCGGTGCTCTCATTACCCGACCTCTAACAACCTTTTGATATTGAGACAGATTCTTTAGACTATGTTGTGGGAACATTTATCACTCAACATGGAAATACTGTGGCCTATCATAGTGAGACCCTATCGGATATCCGTAAGTACCCCACCTATGATAAATAAATGTAATCTATTGTACAATCTTGTCGCCAGTTGAGGAATTACATTATCTGGAAGGAGATAGTCATCCAAACTAGTCATAAGCCTCTGCAATTCATGCAGACACAAGGAAAATTACAGAATGACCGCCATTAGAAGTGGTCCACATACTTGCAACAGTTCCATCTCAACATCAAGTATAAGAGAGGGAGCACCAACCACGTCTCTTACTACCTCAACGAACCTCCAGTTTCCACACTAACCATGATGGTACACTCTTGCAAACATAAGACCTCTAGATGGCCCCAACTCTACGAGAGAGATCCTGACTTCGCCACTACCTACCAGATGTTGGGAAAAACAATGTTGCCAATGATTTTCATCTGTAGGATAGGTTGTTGTGCCATCTTTATATTCCATCAAGTGAGCGAGCGAAGATTATTTGGGAATCCCATTATAGTCGGGTGGTAGGACACTTCAGCGTAGAAAAGATAGCGGTAATACTACAATAACATTCCTATTGGTCAAAACTTCGATAGGATGTCAACAAGTATATTAGGTCATGCACGGTCTGCGCCATTTCCATACTGGCCATTAATAAACAAGGCATGTAGACCCCTATTCCTAATCCCTATTGGCCCTGGGAATCCATCTTTATGGACTAGATCTTCGACCTTCCTTTGACCAAGAAGGGAAATGAATCTATTTTCATGGTGGTTGATCGATTTTCCAAGATGGAGATTTTGGTCGTCTAGAGGATGAGCATCAAAACATAGGCCATCGCCAAGATCTTATCTGAACAAGTGTGGGTACATTTTCGAATACCACAAACCATCATCTATGATCATGATATTTGGTTCCTCATCACATTCTGGTTGAGCCTCTGGTTATGATTGGACACCAAGCTCACCAAATCCACGGCCTTCCACCTCCAAATCGATGGCCAAACTGTGGTCATCAACATGATTATCATACATATGTTTCTCATGTACAATTCCAAGCATCTGTGCACATGGAACGAGAGTCTTCCTTATGTTCAACACACTTACAACATAACCATACATATATCAACTGGCTAAAGCCCCTTTTAGGTCGGGCTGGGATTTCAACCATTGGGTCCCATGGAGGTTTCACTACCCTTTGCATCCACATAGGAAAAATCATCCCATGCGCAAACTAGAGTCTAAAAATCCACTAGGTTCATTGAATGAACCCAACCAATCCAACAATAGGTTCATGATAATTTGCAGAAGTCTAATACCAAGTATAAGCAGTGCCATGATCAACACCGGGTTCCACACAAGTTTCAGGTGGGAGATAAAGTTCTGTTGCACTTACAGAAAGAACGCCTTACATGACCCCATCGAAATCTTAGTCCACTATGTTATGGATCTTACACCATCACCAAGGTTGTGGGTGAAAATGATTTTGAGCTCAATATTCCTCCCTTATTTGGATTGCATCCCGTGTTTAATGTTGACCTCCTTTGGCCATGCTTTCCACCCTTATTGGAAACCTCAGAGATAGAATAAAAATTCACACTGACAAAGCTCAACCCTGATTGCATGGACTAGGAATCCATTGATTATATTGTGGACACACACATCAAGGGAAATCACCAACAAAAGCTTCAACTTTATTGGGTTGTCAAAGCAAGGCAAATCCTGCACCAAGGCAAGTGGCTCACCCGGGGCCAAATTCAATAGGAGTTTCCTCATCTTATGGGGGGACTCAATGCAATGGAGACCATTTCCTCCTAAGGAGGGAGGATTTATCTAAGTGGATATTGGTGGCCACCCACCTCTTCGAGCTAGCTTAGATACAACTTTCATCTTTGCAGTTACATTTTTTATCTTGGTAGTTTTTTTTCTATCTTTTTGGGTCCTAAACTTTTGGGGTTGTTTTGAGGCCCTAAACAACTTTTTTTTTCCCTCCATAGTCACACTATTGAATAATTCAAGGTGTGACAACATAATGTGTATTCCTCGTACAGACCTTTGCAACGGGCTATTGTGTGCCTAAAACAAAAATCGTATGAAAAAGTTAGGACCCTGGGAAGTTGATGTACCAACTTACCCCATCGAGGCCCACATAAATTTTGGCGCTTCATCTCCTAGGGTTAGGTTTTTGGATGTATATGGTTTTCTATTTACTTCTTGATGCTAAAAAGACCTGGAGGCCTCATTGTAATGGGCTCAAATGAATACGTGTAGCCACGACATCTCTTCTCATAGACTAGCTACCATAATTCGAGCAAGATTGTTTTCATTTTTCATTTTACAGGGCTCAAATGAATGCATGTAGCTGCCACATCACTTTTCATATATTAGCTACTACCATTCGAGGAAGATTTTTTTCATTCTGCATTTTACAGTTTTAGTAGATTTCTTATTTAATAGAAGTTAAGTTCTATTGTATCTCTTTTATTGTTCTCTATATGTCTGTGTTAATGTTATAGATCAGTCTTTCATTTTGTTTCTCTCATAAATATGAATCAATAAGAGATTATTAAGGCCATTCTTGCTATATAGTCATGAGTTCATTGTTGATGTTAAATTATTTTTATTTGACTTTTAAACATTTTCATTTTGTCTTTATGGCATAAAATATTAATAAGGTCATTCTTTATATATAGTGATAGTGATGAGGTCATCATTGGTGTTGCATTAGTTTTACCTAACTTTTAAACATTTTCATTTTTTCCTAACTTTTTGATATAGTTTGAAATTTTATGTATTAAGTATTTACAAAATTTGTTTCTTTACAATACCATTGGTTATCACAATTGAAGAATTATTGTAGGATCGATGGTGAAGTTTTGGGAAAAAACATTTTTCATTAAATGAACTCTGCGAAAGACTTACATAACTCACATAGTTTTGGGAAACTGCATTTTCCATTAAATAACTTTGCAATGCCGCATTACCTAATTGAGCCACTTGAAACCCAATTCCTCCTAAAATGTCTCAATTATATATCCTTTTACTCATAATTTTATGTGCTCAAGTGCTCCTCCATGCCAACCATTATTGAGTTTGTTTTCTAAAATTGTGTTGGTTGTGAGCACATGTGGGAATTTGAATTATAGAATCATTCGTGCTTGTCAAATATCATATTAAATAATTTATCATGTGAAATATGGTGAGAATGTGTGAGTCCATCAATAAATTACTTTCCCTTGCTCATCATAACATAATTTTTTCCTTTTGTCTTTCCATTATTAGAGGTATCTAATAAATTCAGAAACCTTATTTTATGTAGATCATTTTTATCCTAATTTAACGAGTAAAAGGATAAATGATTAAAAGGGTAAGTTGGTTAGAGTTACATTTTAAAATATATCACTAATAGTTTCATTCATATAATCATATTTTTGCGAGACAAATTTGACTGATAAGTAATGCTTAATATATAGATGATTAAATCAATAAGATGGTGAGAATCGAATGCTATACATGGTAACATGTAAGGTTGTAACCTCACTTATAATTATATTTTATCTATTATTATATTATACTATTTATATAACGAGGTGCATTACATAGGTTAAGAAAAAGTAGAGAGGATTTGAATCAATAGATTTATCATCTCTCATGTGATCCACAAATTTAGAAGCAAATTGTAGAATCTAGAAAAATCAAATAGACTCCAACAACAATCGATGTCTTATATTATCATTTTCCCATATTACTAAACATTGAAATTATAAATAAAACCTTATTTCATGATTCTCAAATAAGAAAATGTAAAGAGGAAGGTTAGATTGATCACCTAGTTAGGAGAGACATGGAGAGTATTGTCACATAATGTTTGACAAGATTTTTTTTTTCTAAAATTTGCAATCAGATTCCAGCAAAATCTCGTACCAACCTACAAATACATGTCACATTATTTGATGAATATTGAATTTAGATTTCAACATCCCAATAATAGAAAAAATTATTTATGATTTAAAATGCTTAGAGATATTTGCTACTCCTAAAGTACTTCAGAGATTGGTATACGACCAAAACGTAGCAACAAAAGTTTTCTTGAAGGATGATGGATAACCATACCAACCATGACGAGAGTCATTTTGTTTGTACCACCTCGGTCAATTTTGTCAATTCCTTGATATGAAACAATTATCTATATTATACAACAAAGTTAAAATGTGATACCAAAGAATGTATGGATGAAAGCTAAGACAACCATAAAGTATGGTGCAGCCAATTGAACAATGGGAAAGGAAAAAGAACTATCTAATTTATAAAGTAGTATTTATACCATTTTGATAACATACATGTCTAGATTTATTTTTCTATATATACATAACAAGAATTTCCCAACAACATTCTTTATTATATTTCATATGCAAGATTTAAAGTAATAAAACAAGTTTTTCTAAAAAAAAATCCGTCCATGATGTTTTGTGGATGTAGAAGTTACACAATCATACATCTCCAAAAAATAAGAAAACACATTTTTACTTATCTATATAAGAAATATTATATAACAATATAATTTCATTAGATATATCAATAAACCTAGATTTATTTTTAAAAGTATAAGACTAACATTGTAATTTTGAAACTAGACGTAATTGTCATCAACAATAATAATAATGATAATAATAAATCACAAACCTAGATTTATTTTGAAAAGTATAAGACTAACATTGTAATTTTGAAACTAGACGTAATTGTCAACACCAATAATAATAATGATAATAATAAATCACATGATAAAAGAGGATGTGCTTTCCTAGAATCCTTTGACATACAAAACATTTGCAAAGTTAGAGTGCAAGTGTTAACATTTCAAAATTGACCACTAATGTTGAAGCCATAGGAAATATTGAAATGAGTAGAAATATATGAAAAGAAAATGTGTTTCACTAGGATCTTTATGTCTAAACGTTCTAAACTCATTTTTCATGGTTATCCAAAAACTATTTCATGCCTATCAAGGAAAATACCATCCCATATCACTTTTCCTTATAATATGTCAAGGAGCGCATTGCTAATAGGACCAATAGATAATATAAAGGAATTATAGACATAATTTAGAAAAACACCAAAGGCATTAGTCAGTGTAACATCAGTAGTACCAATAATAGTAGATGACCCAAACCTACTAGGTGACAACCCAACAAAAGATATACATCCATATCTAGTTTATCAAGTAGTAGGATAGTAAGTATGTGAGTTATCCAACTATTTTTAATCAATGAAAGTATATATATGTAGCCATACATATCCTATCAATGAAACAACATGATATGAAAATGAATCTTGAAGGGGTGTTTCTCGACAATGAAGCCATTAGTTTCACTGAGATACAACAATGTTGCAATTCATGCAGGTTCATGGAAGATGGAAGAATAGGTAGGTTCATGGTAGATGGAACTTAGTTAAAAAATAACAACCAAGGCATGCAATAGTTGAGAGTATTATTTCAATAGGATCACGATAGGTGGGAAGGTTGGTTCAGACAAGTTTTTAATGTAGACAAGTGACAACTAATGTTAACATGTTCCCAGAAAGGTATCTTCTAAAACTTCCCAATGTTTCTAACACTTTGAGACTCATAATCCGAAATCCTCGATCTAGTAAGGATAAGAATCCTCAATATGTGTATACACATGCAAAGCATCACATCATTTGTGTCATACAATAAAATAATATATTTAATGAGATAGTTTAAATTACTCATTTATATTTTAAAAACTCTAAAGATCAAGACCAATATATAGATTTATAAGTTAGTATTTACATATAATTCTCTAAATAATGTTAATATTTACATATAATTCTCTAAATAATGTTAATATTTACATATAATTCTCTAAATAATGTCAATATTTCATTAATGTGCGCTACAATTATTTCACACAATTAGTCCAAGGGTATGCCCTAAAACCCCTTTTACTTGGCTAAAAGATAATCTTCCTCAAGGATGTAAGGAAACAAGTTAATGGTCCAAGACCCTAAGGCATATAGAAGGTGTAAAATCCTTCCACCTTAGGGAACAATAGCAGGTCATTCCAGGTGGCATCGCGTTCCTTGAATAGGGTGATGAGTCAACCTGCATTCATAGATAATATCCACTGATGACCATCCCCACTACTAGTTGACAATTAATTATGATAGTTTTTTCACTATATAAGAAAAAACGTTATCATGCACAATGTGTTGGTTTTGAGGAAAACTTCCTAGCCTACAGAGAACAAATATGAATTTGTCCCATCCCAACATACACATCTCATTGTAGTTGTATAAAAAAACAAAATTAGATCATCACATCAAATAAATTACTAGTAACAAGCTACTATGATGATGTCGAGGAACAAAATACAAATAAATATGAATTCACTCACTATATTTAGGTACAAATGGTATGAAGAAGAGTATAAAGAAGAAATTTATCATTGTTAAATTAGTTTAATATATTTCATATGCTTTGGCAACTTGGATTTCGTTTATCCAGTTTCATGGTAACAACTCTCAATATTAAAATAAATGTCATATAGGTTATAACATTGGTAGTAGGATGGAAGGAAAATAATCCATATAGTGACAATTATATCCAAATTTTCAATCTTTATCGATCACGACTGTCCTTGCCCAATTATTAAGAGATACATGATCTCTAAAGATTTATTGACTTCTCTAACTTGAAGCGAAGAGCTTCATATGTGGAAGATAAATATGTATCAAGAATAACTAAAAGGTTTCAAAATGCTGGAATCGAGACATTGAATAACAACCCCGATTTAGCTACAAAGTCAAAGTGTAGTGCAACATAGTATAACATAAAATAAGTTATGCGTGCTATCACATATGAGGTCTTCACTTTGGGGGAAAGCAGCATTAGCAAACATAAGCATGAGTGCAAACCATACTAGAAAGTAAAATAGGATTTCAACAATGGAGTCCAAGCATATATTGATATGCTGAGAAGAAATATCTAATAGATAAAATATTTTTTTTGGAAAAAAAATTGTTAGTTAACATGTGAGTTAGTAACTTGCATAATAATAAATGGATCATGTATGCTACTAAAGAATAACAACAAAAATCCTACTTCTAATTTCCTAAATGCAGGCATCGATCATGTAGTTCAATGGACATCCCTATAACATCTAGACTAAGTTATGCAGGAGCATCGTTGCCAAGCGTGCAGAGGCAGGACCACTCAACACGTGTGAGTTCTTCCAGAAATTCAATGTTGACAGTTGTAGCCGATTTTGAAATCTTCCTTCACTCAGCGCCGAAATTCACCTTTGGAGGCACGCTTGAACCAATGCCGAATTTTACCCTTTGAGGGACATTTTGAAAATTGTAAACAGAGCAGGAGTTTCCACTTTGGCTCTAGAATGTGACTGAAATAAGAATGTGACTGAGTTTCCACTCTTGTCTTTCAAAATCCCAAACCAGAAAATCTCGATTCGACCATAACCGTCGATCCTAGGGGTTGTTGTGAGCCATTTATTGAATGCCAGGATATTTCGACATTTCGGCCACCGCAGGTTCCAAGGGGCAGAGATATCCCTTGTAACCAGATTTCCTGAAATTGCGAAACCCAAAGATGTGATTCACAAAATCCGGAGGATAAGGCGCTGGGACATTTTGGCTTTCCAGCGACCCAAGATTCCAAGGAACAAGGATACTCCTTGTGTCCTGATTTTGTGAAACATGAAATCTTGAAGGAACAAGCACTGAGACATTTCAGCATTTCGACCACCAGGGGTTCCCAGGGGCAGAGATATCCCTTGTAATCGGATTTCCCGAAATCGCGAAACCCGAAGTCGCGATTCACAAAAACCCAAAGGGATAAGTGTTGGAAAATTTTTTCATTTCGGCAACCAGAAGTTCGAAAGGGGAAAGGAGCGACCCTTGCATCACGATTCCTCGAATCATGAAACCCCCAAAAGAGAGAACGCCAAGCCAGTTCGACATTTTGTGAACTGGGATTTCGAAAGATAGAAAACAGGGGAGCACTTGCATCGCGATTCTCTGAATCACAAAAGTCAATAGTGCTTTGTCGTTAAGCGCATGTAAATAGAGCTATGGTCATGTGGACGAAAGATAAGGGAGGAGCCAAAGCGTGTTAAGCCCTTTTCGACATTTTGGGACCCCGGAGGTTGAAGGACCAAGAGTTGTTTATCGCCGGAATCGGGAAATCGTGAATTCTGAAATCCCGAAAGGAGGAACGTGGTCATGGGTAGATTTCATGATTTCAGGGTTTGAGTGTTCAAGGGACCAGGAGTCAGGAGACGTGGAGTCCCAGCTCGCGAAATCGCAAAACCTCGAAACACGAAAAAGGAGGCGTGCACAGGTTTTCTAGAGACCTGTACCAGAGGACAAAGGGACCTGTGGATTCATCCAAAGGGTTCCAGCAGGAGCCCGAAGGGCCATTTCATCTCAGGTAGGAGAATGATCCAGAGACCGGGAGGTCAAAAAACCCTGTTGAGGTAGGGGGTCTGCATCAGGTGGTATCAAAGCCTCAGTTTTTCGTCTATAGACTTCAGGCGAAGTAGTAAAAGAAGGAGACATAGAACTTGAAGCTATATTCTGTGTGTGACAGATAGTCAACACAATGTCGCCAAGAAGATGAGAGCCGCCTTTAGCCAACCGCGTTGTAGAGAGGGATATGCGAGAGATTCATGCTCGATTGGAAACAATGGAAGCAGCACAGAGAAGAGCACATAATGTTGCGGATGTCAGTGATGCAGAAAGTGAAGAGGTTGAGGTTGAAGAAGTTGCAAGAGAATATGTTGCAGAAGAATGTTTGTTGAGAGCAGTTTCCATATTGGGAGGCAGAGCTAAGATAGAGGTCCCCATGTATGAGGGAAATCTAGATGCTGAAGAAATGTTGGACTGGATAAGGTCCATGGAAAAACACTTCGACTATGAAGATGTCGACGAGGAGAATAAGGTGAAGCAAGCAGTGACCCAGCTAAAAGGGCATGCATCACTATGGTGGGATGAACTAGACGCTGAGAGGAGAAGTAAAGGAAAATAGAGGATAGAGATTTGGGATAGGACAGTAGCCAAACTGAAGGCTAAGTTCATACCAAAAGACTACCAGATCAATATATTCAGGAAGTTACAGAACCTAAGACTGAAAGGAATACAATCAAGGAGTACACCGAGGAGTTATACCGGTTGAACATCAGAACTAGACAAAGGGAGAGAGACAAAGAAAGAGTCGCTAGATATATAAACAACTTGAGATATGAGATCCAAGATGATCTTAGCATGATGTCAGTAAGGACTGTGGAAGATGCTTATCAGTTTGCATTGAAGGAAGAGGTGAAGCTGGCCAGAAAATAGAAACAGTGAGGAAGAGGTAAAGGCTAGATCAAAAGCAAAAGTAAGGGATTTAACCATGACAAAGCACATCAGTCTAAGGATGAGGCTAATAAACCACACAATCACCTAGAATGAGGAGGAAATTCATGATGAAGATAGAGTGATGGAAGAAACTCTTCTAGAGGAAGAGGCAGAGGAGGAGTAAGGTGTTATAACTGTGGAAAGGTAGGGCACATGTCTTGGGAATGTCCCGAAGAGAAGAAGGAATGAGGAGAATCCCGCATCTCAGAAGCACAACGAAAAGATGTTGAGGCAAAAGGAGGAGAGGATGGAGCATCCTTGATGTTGAGAAAAATTCTCTTAAAACCAGAGGCAAAAATTGAGAAACCAGTGCAGAGAAACAATCTCTTCAAGACAGCTTGCAAGACTAAGGATAAAGTATGCAAGGTAATCATTGACAGTGGGAGTACCAACAACCTAGTATTTGCATAGATGGTGGAGAAATTGGAGCTGAAGACGACTGCACATCCAAGGCCATACAAAGTCTCACGGCTGCAAAAACCACACCAGGTAATGATCGCTATACAATGCCTTGTTGAAATTAAAATAGGAGGATATAAGGATGAAATCTTATGTGATGTAATTCCCATGGATGTATGGAACATTCTGTTGGGAAGACCATGGAAGTTTGATAGAAATGTCATTCAAGATGGAAGAAAGAATACATATACATTAGAGAATAATTGTAGGACGCATATGTTGTTGCCAATGGAGGAGAAGAGAGAAAAAGAGGAAGCCAACACAAGCATACTTCTCATGAGTGGGAAGGAACTCCTGAAAGAAGTCAAGGAAGATCAGGAGATGTAGTTCGTTGTTGTGAGGAAGCCGAGGGTCATCCTTACGAGTACATCAGTGGATGATTTACCTGAAGAAGTTCAGGAGCTGCTGGATAATTTTGTTGATATAGTGGTGGAGGAGCTGCCAAACTCATTGCCACCCATCAGGAATATCAATCATCATATCAACTTGATACCAGAAGCAAGCCTGCCAAACAAAACCACGTACATATTAACATCTCGAGAAAATGTGGAGGTGAGGAACAAATTCCAAGAGTTGTTGGATAAGGGTTTGTTAAGAGAAAGTTTGATCCCATGCGCAGTACCCACTGTGTTAATCCCAAAGAAAGATGGAGGATGGAGAATGTGCCCAGACTCAAGAGCCATCAATAAGATCACCATCAGGTACAAATTTTCTTTACCAACAATGGATGACTTAATTAATTTCTTAAGTGGAGCAAATTTCTTTTCCAAGATAGATCTGAAAAGTGGATATCACCAGATCAGGATGAGAGAAGGTGATGAATGGAAAACAACCTTTAAGACGAATGAAGGTCTGTATGAATGGTTGGTTATGCCATTTGGCTTAACAAATGCCCCGAGCACTTTTATGAGGTTGATGAATGAAATTATAAAATATTTCATTGGCAAGTTCGTGGTTGTATATATGGATCATATATTGATCTTTAGTAGACCTAAAGAGGAGCATTTGAGACACCTAACGCTAGTAATGAGGAGGCTACAACAGGAGAAGCTGCTGATCAATTTGAAGAAATATTGTTTTATGGAGACAGAACTCATTTATTTGGGTTTCGTGATCTCTTCAAATGAATTGAAGATGGATCCAGAGAAGGTGAAAGTGATCAGAGAATGGTTGTCACCAAGGAGCATGTTTGAGGTAAGGATATTTCATGGTTTAGCAAGTTTTTATAGAAGGTTCATTAGAGACTTCAGTGGGATTTGTGCACCAATGATGGATACAGTGAAGAAGCGACACAAGTCTTTTAAATGGACAGAGGAGGCTGAAAAGGGCTTCAATATAATGAAGGAGAAGATAACAAAATGACCGATTCTGGTCTTGCCGAATTTCGAAAAGACATATCAGGTAAGATGTGATGCAAGTGGAGTTGCAATAGGAGAAATTCTGAGTCAAGACAATCGACCTGTTGCATATTTCAACGAGAAGATGAATCAGACTAAGAGAAAATACTCCACATATGACAAGGAGTTCTATGCCATAATTCAAGCATTGAAGAAATGGAGGCATTATCTTGTCCTGCAAGAGTTTTTCTTGTACAATGATAACCAAGCTTTACAATTCATAACCTGACAAGAAAAATTGAATCAGAGACATGAAAAATGGGTTGAATTTATGCAAAATTTAACTTTTTTCATAAAGCATATTGTTGGGAATACTAACAAGGTTTTTGATGCATTAAGCAAGAGATGTTTAATTTTGCAGGAATTCCAGGTGAAGACCTTGGGGTTTGAACACCTTAATGATATGTATTGTGATGATATAGATTTCAAGGAGGCCTACGAAGCATGTAGAAGCCTTGTACTGAGAGATAGAAGTCATTTTACAAAGTATATGGTTCAAGAAGGATTGTTGTTCAGAGGAAATCAATTATGCATACCAAGATGCTCAATGAGGGACAATCTTCTTAAGGAGAAGGATCGTGGAGGATTGGATAGACATTTTAGCCAGGATAAAACATTTGCACAGTTGAGCAGTTCGTACTATTAGCCAGGTATGAGAACATATGTGATAAAGTTGGTGAACAGATGTAGAATCTGCCAACATGCGAAGGGGAAAAGACAGAACATTGGATTGTATCAACCATTGCTAATACTAGAGAGGCCTTGGGATGCAATAAGCATGGATTTTTTGTTGGGATTTCCAAGAACACAAAGAGGATTCGAATCCATATTTTTGGTGGTGGATAGATTTTCAAAGATGGCACATTTCATCCCATGCCAAAAGACCAGTGATGCCACACGTGTTGCAAATCTATTTTTCAGAGAAGTTGTGAGACTTCACGGCCTACCCAGAAGCATTGTCTTAGATAGAGACAGAAAATTTGTTGGCCACTTTTGGACGACGTTGTGGAAGAAGATGGGGATAGATTTGTCCTTCAACTCAGATTATCACCCTCAGATAGATGGGTAGACTAAGGTGGTAAACAAAAGTTTGGGAAACTTATTGAGAGGCTTGGTTACTTAACACCATAACTAGTGGGGTTAGATTCTTCCACAAGAAGAATTTTCATACAATGACTCACCAAACAGAAGCACTGGAAGGAGCTCGTTCCAAATACTCTATGGAATGCAACCCAGGGGAGTGTCTGAGTTAAGGGACTTGGAATAGGGAGAGATCAGAAGTGATAGAGCAGAGGATTTTGTTGCTAAGATGCAGAGACTCCATGGTTGGATCAAAGAACAATTACAGAGTTCTAATCCGAAATACAAACACAGAGCTGATCAACATCGCAGGGAACTTCAATTTGAAGTGGGAGATCATGTTTTAGCACATCTCAGGAAGGAAAGGTTCCCTAGGGTAACACATAACAAATTGAAGATGAAGAAGATAGGACCCTACAAGATCTTGAGGAAGTTTGATGCAAACGCCTATGAGATGGAACTGCCAGATGGTGTGGGCATTTCACCCATATTGAATGTTTCGTACATGTATCCTTATAGGAAATATGACAATGAAGGGTCATAAGATCAAGGAAAGATTCAGTGGGAGAAATAGATGCATGTAGCAGAAAAACCGCAGATGGAGAAAATTGTTGATCAGAGGATTGGCAAAAAGACTAGGAGGAAGACTTATTTTGAGTATTTGGTCAAATGGAAGGGACACCCAATAGAAGATGCCAGTTGGGAAAACAAAGATGCTATCCAGAAGAAGGGAAAATCAGTAGAGGAGCTCATAGACATGAGTCCATGAATTTTTGTCCAAGGGAGTATGATGCAGGAGCATCATTGGAAAGCATGCAGAGGCAGGACCACTCAACATGTGTGAGTTCTTCCAGAAATTCAACGTTGACAGTTGCAACCAATTTTGAAATACGCCTTCACTGAGCATCGAAATTCACCTTTGGAGGCACACTTGAACCAATGCCGAATTTTACCCTTTGAGGCACGTTTTGAAAATTGTAACCAGAGCAGGAGTTTCCACTTCAACTCTGGAATGCGACTGAACTAAGATAGCGTAGGATGAATTTTAGAGTAGGAAAGTAGCCATGGGAAAACCCTAGAAACAATTTTGAGTTATGTAGAAGTTTGTACACCTAGTTAGAGAGAGTTGGAATACAGAGGGGAACGAGTGGTAAGAGAGAACTGCAAGTTAGCAGGAGATATCAATCTTTTGTGTGACTGTAATTTTGAATGTATTGTGTAGCCAGTGGGCACTTGTGAATATGATAGAATGGAAAATTTACCCAAATATATGGTGTTTTGGCTGTGTGCATTTTCCTGTTATTCTCTGTTTTCATGAACAACTGGATGGAATTGTGAAATTTCCCATTTTCAATTGTTTTTCTTCATTGGAAGCTTTGCAAGGTGTGCATCAGGCTAGAGAGGAACACCGTGGATCTGAGTTATTGAGATCTCTCAGATGCAAGGAGTGCATGGGAGATCGAAGTCTGAACCAGACAAAGCTCAGGAGGAATAAAACTTCGGAAGTGTTATCGAGATCTAGGAACTCATTCCCTGGAAGAGGGGAAAACCGAGCCTTCGTAGATTTAGAAAATTTTCTAAGTCTGAAGCGAGTAAAATCTCAGGAGGAAGAACGCCATCGAGCGTTGGATCGTGGTGGAAAATCCCGTTGACCGTCCAATCTGAGGAGATCCTGGAGACTTGGAAGGATGGTGGAGAGTCCTCGAGAAGAAACACCAAAACCTCGCAGGCCATTGGATCAGGTGGAACTGCGAGGAGGTTAGCGACGAGGGTTTCTTGATGCCCAAAAATCGAGAGGAGTAGTCACCATTGATCACAATCAAATATGGAGCGTTGGTCCATTTCGAGATTTCGGGTACTGCGAGTTTGAAAGACAAAGACTCTTGTCTTTCAGAATCCTGAACCGTGAAATCGCAAAATCACGATTTGACTGGAATCGTCGATCCCAGGGGTCGTTGTGAGCCGTTGATTGAACGCCAGGATATTTCGGCATTTCAGCCACCGGGGGATCCAATGGGTAGAGATATCCCTTGTAACTGGATTTCACGAAATTGCAAAAACCCAAGTCGCGATTCACAAAAGCCGGAGGATAAGGCGTTGCGACATTTTGGCTTTTCAACGACCGAAGATTCCAAGGAAAAGGATACTCCTTGTGTCTTGATTTTGTGAAATGCAAAATCCCGAAGGAACAAGCGCCAGGACATTTTGACATTTCAGCATTTCGACCACCGGGGGTTCCCAGGGGCACAGATATCCCTTGTAACTCGATTTCCCGAAATCTCGAAACCCGAATTCATGATTCACAAAAACTTGAAGGGATAAGTGTTGGAACATTTCGACATTTTTCCATTTCATCCACCGAAGGTTAGAAAGGGGAAAGGAGCGACCCTTGCATCACGATTCCCCGAATCGCGAAACGCCGAAAGAGCGAACGCCAAGCCAGTTCGACATTTCGTGAACCGGGATTTCGAAAGACAGAAAAAAGGGGAGCACTTGCACCGCGATTCTCCGAATCACAAAGGTCAATAGTACTTTGGCGTTAAGCACATGCACATACAGCTATGGTCACATGGATGGAGGCTAAGGGAGGATCGAAATCCCATTAAGCCCTTTTCAAGATTTTGGGACCCGGGAGGTTGAAGGACCAAGAACCATCTATTGCTAGAATCGCGAAATCGCGAATTCTGAAATCCCGAGAGGAGGAACGTGGTCATGGGTATATTTCAACATTTCGAGGTTCGAGTGTTCGAGGGACCAGAAGTCAGGAGACGTGGAGTCCCAGCTCACGAAATCATGAAACCCCGAAACACGAAAAGGAGGCGCGCGCAGGTTTTCTAAAGACCTGTACCAAAGGACGAAGGGACCTGTGGATTCATCCAAAGGGTTCCAGCAGGAGCGTGAAGGGCGATTTCGTCTCAGGGAGGAGAACGATCTAGAGACCGGGAGGTCGCAGAACCCTGTTGAGGTAGGGGATTTGCACCAGGTGGTATCGGAGCCTCAGTTTTTCATTTGTAGACTTTAGGTGAAGGAGGAAAAGAAGGAGACAGAGAACTCGAAGTTGTACTCTCTGTGTGATAGATAGTCAACATAATGCCACCAAGAAGACAAGATTCTCCTTTAGCCAACCATGTTGTAGAGATGGAGATGTGAGAGCTTTGCGCCCAATTGGAAACAATGGAAGCAGCACAGAGAAGAGCACCTGACATTGGGGATGTTAGTGATGCAGAAAGTGAAGAGGTTGAGGTTGAAGATACTGCAAGAGAGGATATAAAGATGAAATCTTATGTGATGTAATTCCCATGGACGTATGCCACATTCTGTTGGGAATACCATGGAAATTTGATAGAAATGTCAGTCACGATGGAAGAAATAGTACATATACATTGGAGAAGAATGGTAGGATGCATATGTTGCTGCCAATGGAGGAGAAGAGAGCGAAAGAGGAAGCTAGCACAAGCATACTTCTCGTGAGTGGGAAGGAACTCCTGAAAGAAGTCAAGGAAGACTACGAGATGTAGTTTTCTGTGGTGAGGAAGTCTAGTGTCATCCTTACGAGTACATCAGTGGATGATTTACCTGAAGAAGTTCAGGAGTTGCTGGATAATTTTGTTGATATAGTGGTGGATGAGATGCCAAACTCATTGGCACCCATCAGGAGTATCAGTCATCATATCGACTTGATACCAGGAGAAATCCTGCCAAACAAAGCAGCGTACAGATTAACACCCCGAGAAAATGACGAGCTGAGGAACAAAGTCCAAGAGTTGTTGGATAAGGGTTTGGTCAGAGAAAGTATGAGCCCATGCGCAATACCCACTGTGTTAAACCCAAAGAAAGATGGAGGATGGAGAATGTGCACAGACGCGAGAGCCATCAACAAGATCACCATCAGGTACAGATTTCCTTTACCAAGAATAGATGACTTAATGGATTGCTTAAGTGGAGCAAATTTCTTTTCCAAGATAGATCTGAAAAGTGGATATCATCAGATCAGGATGAGAGAATGTGATGAATGGAAAACAACCTTTAAGACGAATGAAGGTCAGTATGAATGGTTGGTTATGCCATTTGGCTTAACGAATGCCCTGAGCACTTTTATTAGGTTGATGAACGAAGTTCTGAAAGATTTCATTGGCAAGTTTGTGGTTGTATATCTGGATGATATATTGATCTTTAGCAGAACTAAAGAGGATCATTTGAGACACCTAACGCTATCAATGAGGAAGCTACAACAGGAGAAGTTGCTGATCAATTTGAAGAAATCCTCTTTTATGAAGACGAAACTCATTTATTTGGGTTTCGTGATTTCTTCTAATGAATTGAAGATGGGTCCAGAGAAGGTGAAAGCGATTAGAGAATGGTCGTCACAAAGGAGCATGTTCGAGGTAAGGATATTTCATGGTTTAGAAAGTTTTTATAGAAATTTCATTAGAGACTTCAATGGGATTTGTGCACCAATGATGGATACAGTGAAGAAGCATCACAAGTCTTTTAAATGGATAGAGGAGGCTGAAAAGAGATTCAATATACTGAAGGAGAACATAACAGAATGACCAATTCTGGTCTTGCCGAATTTTGAAAAGACATTTCAGGTAAGATGTGATGCAAGTGCAGTTGCAATAGGAGTAGTTCTCAGCTAGGACAATCGACCTATTGCTTATTTCCATGAGAAGATGAATGAGACTAAGAGGATATAATCCACATATGACAAGGAGTTCTATGCCATAATTCATAAATTGAAGAAATGGTGACATTATCTTGTCCTGCAAGAGTTTGTCTTATACAACTATAACCAAGCTTTACAATTCATAACCCGACAAGAAAAACCGAGTCAGAGACATGCAAAATGGGTTCAATTTATCCAAAATTTAAATTTTGTCATAAAACATATTGTTGGTAATACTAACAAGGTTGCTGATGCGTTAAGTAGGAGATGTTTAATTCTGCAGGAATTCTAGGTGAAGACCTTGGGGTTTGAACACCTTAAGCATATGTAATGTGATCATATAGATTTCAAGGAGGCCTACGAAGCATGTACAAGCCCTGTATTGAGAGATAGAAGTCAGTGGATAGATTATATGGTTCAGGAAGGATTTTTGTTCAGAGGAAATCAATTGTGTGTACCAAGTTGCTCAATGAGGGACAATGTTCTGAAGGAGAAGCATAGTGAAGGATTGGCTGGACATTTCAGCCATGATAAAATGTTTGCACAATTGAGCAGCTCATACTATTGGCCAAGTATCAGAAAATATGTGATAAAGTTGGTGAACAGATGTAGAATCTACTAACATGCAAAGGGGAAAAGACAGAACACTGTATTGTATCAACCATTTCCAATACAAGAGAGGGCTTGGGATGCAATAAGCATGGATTTTTTGTTGGGATTGCCAAGAACAAAAAGAGGATTTGACTCCATATTTGTGGTAGTGGATAGATTTTCAAAGATGGCACATTTCATCCCATGCTAGGAGACCGGTGATGCAACACATGTTGCAAATCTATTTTTCAGAGAAGTTGTGAGACTTCACGGCCTACCCAGGAGCATTGTCTTAGACAGAGAAATAAAATTTGTTGGTCACTTTTGGAGGATGTTGTGGAAGAAGATGAGGACATATTTCTCCTTCAACTCATCCTATCACCCTCATACAGATGGGAAGACTGAGTTGGTAAACAAAAGTTTGGGAAACTTATTGAGAAGCCTGGTTACTGAACACCATAACCAGTGGGATCAGATTCTGCCACAAGCAGAATTTGCATACAATGACTCACCAAACAGAAGCATTGGAAGGAGCCCATTCCAAATACTCTATGGAATGCAACTGAGGGGAGTGTCTGAGTTAAGGTACTTGGAACAAGGAGAGATCAAAAGTGTTGGAGCAGAGGATTTTGCTGCTGAGATGCAGAGACTCCATGGTCAGATCAAAGAACAATTACAAAGATATAATCCGAAATACAAACACAGAGATGATCAACATTGTAGGGAACTTCAATTTGAAGTGGAAGATCAAGTTTTAACACATCTCAGGAAGGAAATGTTCCCTAGGGGAACATATAACAAATTGAATATGAAGAAGATAGGACCCTGTAAGATCTTGAGGAAGTTTGATGCAAACGCCTAGGAGATTGAACTGCCAGATGGTGTGGGCATTTCACCCATATTCAATGTTTAAGACCTGTATCCTTAAAGGAAAGATGACACAGAAGGGTCATAAGATAAAGGAAAGATACAATGGGAGAAATAGATGCCTGTAGCAGAAAAGCCACAGATGGAGAAAATTGTTGATCAGAGGATTGGCAAAAAGACTAGGAGGAAGACTTGTTTTGTGTATCTAGTCAAATGGAAGGGACACCCAATAGAAGATGCCAGTTGGGAAAATGAAGATGTTATCCATAAGAAGGGAAAATTAGTAGAGGA